>CAJVGC010000001.1:69664099-69754320 GCA_910822075.1 Senecio squalidus | reverse complement strand
TCACTTAGGACCCTAGAGTTTGCAAAAATGACAATTTAAATAATCACCTACAAGTTGTTTGTTTCTTGCTTGACTAGTTAAATGAGTTGGTGGTGTCACATGGGTTTAGTCACTTACACACTTGACCATTTCACTATTGAACTCAATAGACCATACCTCCCATGTGCTAGCACTCATGACTCCACTCTCTCCTTTTGGCTATAAATACTAGACCCCTTCCATCCATTTCACTTGCTCATTCACCACCAAGTGAAAAACTCTTCTCCCTCCCTCCTTGCTCTTTAAATTTTGGCCAAGAGAAGGACCAAGAAGAAATCACCAACACACATTCCATACATCAAAAACCTGTTCTAAGATTTGATCATAGGAAGAAACATCAAGTCTTGCATTCATATACTCTTAGGTATGTCCTAAAAAACTCTCTTCATGCAACATATTTACATACTCATTTGTCATAAAACTTATGCATTTCATACAACAACTTAGCATAACAAAGAAAAGTTAGTTATTTTGTTAACCGGAAACTAACACCGACTTGTAGACACTTTTTAACCATCTTAACCAAATGTTTTGGATAAACCATTTTAAACAAAAGATACTTCTATGTTTTATGAAGATTTAGACATAAAAATCATAATTTTTGGATATGTTTAAGTATTTTAAAAGTATTTACGCAACAACATACGTTTCAGCTACATAAACTGTCTACACGGACTGTTTTTGGGAAATCTGGGAAAACGAACACTAAAACATAATAGGAGACCTCAGCTATGTTAAAGTTAACTCAAAAACGAACGTTTCAATATAAGATTCGTTAAAAACCGGATAAATATCGAGCAAGATATACCTGACCTAATTCCTTGACCCCCAAACTGCATACCAGCGGACCTTTTATTAAAACTGGGAAAAATGGTTTTGAATTATGACATGAGACCTGTGGCATTTGAAAGATAAATCAAATGTCTACATTTCCATAAAAAGAACACTAAAAACGGAATAAACGACCAAGGAGTTATGATATTTCAAGTTAGCATGTACTTTGAGAAAACCTTAAAACCTACTGTTAGTATTTCTGTTATAAATATCAGTAGACTTTCAATCTGGTTTCAAGGCCTAAACCATTTGAAAGGTACTTCAAACGTGGTCGTTTCTATATAAGATTCATTAAAATCGGATAAGAAACGGGCGAGATATGCTACTTTAAAGTTGGGTAAAACTTAAAGATACTTGCTGAGTTTTTTTATAAACTTTTATAAAAACTAACTTTTAAAACAAACTCGATAATAATAGCGATAACACAATACTAGGGAGCTTTGTATGCAATGATTCCATCTCGATATTTCGTAGTGCCGAGTTTGCTGGATTTACGATTTAAAGTGTCCTAGCTCCGCATGCGATTATAGAATGGTCTTGTATATAATGGCCCGAACGGTGTTAGTTTATTATATTAAACCCAAACCTAACCTTACATTATTCATACATATTCATACATTTTCATGTGCATTGGACTAGAATATAAAAACCTTAATTCCAAAACTTAATAGGTCAAGGTTAGACCTACCTGATTCTCGGATTTGAGACTCCTACGTGTTGGCTTACACACACTGCCTCATTATTTTTAGCTGGCTTGCTAAGGTGAGTTCATAGCCCCTCTTTTTACTTGTTTTTATAACATACTTGGGGTGAGATACATGCTCTTTTACTTATGGACACAAGTACTTAAAACCTTTACTAGTTGCCTAAGTTACCACTAAGCCAAAGGAAATTCCCCTATCATGAATCGTTAGTTAAGGACTTAAGCGCGATTGTATTGGATAGATCTATTAGGGTTTGACAACCCTCACCCAACGGCTAGACGATGTAACCCACGTCTACCACAACTAACTCGTGGACTCGAGTAGGGTGCTTTACTTTTGAAACTATATATGTTATTTGGCTATAACATAGGAACACTTATGGGGTAAGGAACTTTGTTACGCTTCGATGTCATGAGCTTAGGTGCAACTGTAAGACTTTACTTAAACGGAAATCTTGTGGTCCACTTTATTACTAAACTAAACCTATGAATTCACCAACTTTATGTTGACTTTAGCATGTATGTCTCAGGTGCTTAGTCGAAAGGGCTTTCGACGGAGGGATTTTGGGATATGACAGAGTCGCATATTTCAAACTCACGCTTTTGGGAGATTTCCCTTGCATTACTTATTTTCTTTTAAGTTATGTAATGTAAATCTTTGTTTTGTGAACTCTGGTAACACTTTTCCTTAATCATGTAAAACTCTGATTTTCAATATTAATGAATGTATGTTTTTCTTTAAAACGACTCATATAGAGGTCGTTCGCCTATATATCATTGCTATCTGGGACCCATGAAGTCAACACCTCGAGTCTCGGGAACACGAGATTTGGGGGTGTGACAGATGACTCTGTCTATGGTTGTTTTTCTGGGTTTCGAATCGAAAAGAAAAAAAAAGTTCTGTCTTTTTGTTCTTGATTCGGAATGAACACAAACAAATTAAAGGTATATGATGATTTAACCTGCTCTGATACCAATTGTTGGATCGAAAAAGATTTGACAGTGCAAAATCAAGATATACCTTAATTTAATTTTTATTCAATAATCAAAGAGTCATACATTTTGTTTGTACAATAATTATGTCTTTAAGTATAAAACAAAAAGGTGCTAATCTAAAGTCGCGTCCTTTGAATGAAGCAGTGTGTCCCTTGCTTAAACTTTGTGTCTTTTCGTTTGTAACTGCCAAAGTGGCAGTTATTTTCCCTGTGGGTCTTCATACTTCGGTTTGTGATTATGTATGGGTTGTTTTGACCCGTTTTGACCCAATAATAGTGACTGCTGAAATCGGCTTAATAAATATTTTCCTTTTTCACGTGCAAAAAGGTCCCAAAGCGCTTGTGATCAACTTTATCGGATTGCTGATACTACTTTTTGGGATATCAGTTGGTCTTTCTGTTGTCCTTCCCCTAAAAAGGAAATAATTTACTCTAAAATTTCGTATTTCCTTTTCCTTTCGTTCTAATAAATGTAAATATATGAGTATTAATTTGATATGCATGACTAATATTGTATTTTGAATTCGAAATCTGAATCATATCTGGATTTTCTTCATAGTTTGAATGTAAGCGATTCTAAAATGCTTCGACATTATAAGATTCATCAGTTTGAAATATGGGTTTATTTGTGGAACATATAAAAAGTAAGATAAGAGGAAATAAAAATCTGCTTAAATCGGACATAATAAGAGGTTTTTACCTCTCTATTCTTTGTAGGAAACCTGCAATTCTATGCTTGCATTCACATCTTCATCTTGTAATACTTGATATGCCCATTTTCTACAACAATCAATCTGCAACTTGTTGGACTTTAATGATATAATCAAATAACTTAGTTTTTATGTTTATTATGCAATAGGTCAAAGACTTAGGTCATGGGCCAACAAGTCTTGTTTTTAAATAAGGGTCGATGTATGGGACAATTAATTAGGTCGATATATGAATAAGTACAGTTACAAACGGTAAAAGGTAGGCAATGGTTCAAGGATACAACCTTGGCACCGTTTAGATGTATCTATATGTGTGTTAGTGTCCGCTTGTAAAAAACCATCATATTCAATAAAACATCAAGTTTCTTATTTACTTTGTTCTTATTTTTTTCATTCAATTGTGGATATATTGTTTGTTTGATTGTGTGTGAGATGGTGTCTAAAAGTGTTCGAGAGATGCGTGATGTATCTATTGTAGCCTGGGACTAGAACTCGAGATCCTGGGAACTACATACAAGTGAAAAATACATGGTATCAAAGCCAAAGGGCTCGATCAAGAGGAAAGGAAGATAAAACTGAATCGAAAGAATGATTCAATTCGAAGGAGAAATGAAATGCTCGCAAGAAGAAATATCAGGAGGAAAGATAAGATAATGACAAGGCAGTCCAGGTTTGGCAATAGCAAGAACTTGATCGATGGTTTCAAAATGTTGAATTTGGAGAAAAATCAACAAGACACAATGAGGAGGGATTTATGAAAAGAATAAAACGGTCAAGATGCTACGTGTGCAAATTAAGGGGACACGCTTTTTGGAACTGTCCAACGAAGATAAACAAGAGCAATTTCGAAGGAAAAAGGAAAGTAGTCAATAATGTTGAAGACACTCAAAGAGAAAAGTATAAACAAAAGTACGAAGAAAAGGTGCACGTTAGCGGTGATTACTTGGTCCGGGGGACTGAGTTTGGTAAATGGGACGAAATTTGGTTCGTTGCCAACACTTATTCAAGGCACATGTCACCAAATAGAGACTTATTTGTGCAATTCAAAACATGTTTTGGAGTAGAAACTAAAGAACATGATGCAAACTGTCTATTCACAAATGGAGTTGGTGAAATTGATTTGAAAACAAATGAGGAGGACTTATGTTATACCAAGTGCGGCCTACGGACCCGAGATTGGGATAAACATGTTGAGTATGCATCAGTTAACATGTCAAGGTTTCGAAGTCAATATAGATGGATCAATGTGCACAGTGAAACACATGTTTAAAGCAAAATACGATGACCCGACAAAGGAAGACATGTTAGAGAATCAAGGTAATTTCAGTCACAATTATTTTGAAGATTTAGACGACAAAGACAAATCATCAATAAATGATGTTGAAAGAAATGAAAAAATATTGATGGAAAATGAAGCAATGATCGGCGCGAGAATTGAAGAAAAATATGTGGATGTTGATCCTGACAAGTGGTATCAGAGCACATGAGGTGCTCAAGATCTACAAGTTTTGTTGAAACCTTAACAAGAAGCAACTTACTATCAATCATGTCTAATGTGGTGGTAAACAAAGTTCGTGTATTGAACAGCAACAATTTTGATCTCTAGAAGTTGAGGATCAAACAACGCATAATGTTGTCTGATTATGCAGTATGGGATGTAATTGTGAATGGGAACAAACCAGCTCTCACCCTGTCAATTGATGGAACACCTGGAGTTGTTCATCCTCCTACCACAGATCAAGAAAGAAGAGAAAAACAGACTGAAATCAAAGCTCTCAGTATTCTTCTAATTGCTATTCCTAATGAATACCAATCACAATTTGAAGAATATGGAGATGCAAAGTCTTTGTGGGAAGCTCTTGAGAAGAGATTCAGTGGAACAAAGAACACCAAAGAACAAGAAGGCTCTTCTCAAACAGGAGTATGAAAACTTCAAAGTCTTAAAAATAGAAAGAATGTCTTTGACTTTTGACAGATACAAGAAGCTGACAGGAGAGTTGAGGAGTGTTGGAGTAAGAATAGACAAAGATGACTTGAATAGGAAATTTATCAGGTCTCTAGGAGATGAATGGATTATTTACTCAATATCATACAGACATGGTGATGTGCTAGAAGAGATGGAACTGGATGATTTGTATAATGAATTGGGGGTATTTGAAGCTGAAGTTGAAGCTAAGAAGACTGTCAACAGTAACAACAGTATTAACACTTTTAATACCTCACTAGTTACAACATTTGGTACATCTCAGACTGACAACATAGAAGATGTTTCTTTTGAAGCCTTTCTGTCACAAAGTTTATGCTTAGGACTAACCAATGAAGACTTAAGACAGGTTCATCAAGATGATCTAAAAGAGACGGATCTCAAGTGGCAACTTGCTATGTTATCATTGAGGGCAGGAAGATTTGTGAATAGACTGGGAGAAGATTCACTCCTAGAAGCAATGATAGGGTTAGATTTGACAAAATCAAAGTCAAGTGCTTTAAATGCAGTGAACTGGGACACTTTGCAAGAGAATGCAAAAAAAAATCAAAATCAAACCATTCAAGGAACACTCAAGAAAGTACATCAATAGCCCTGATTACACAAGATGTTTTTGGTTATGACTGGAATGATCTAGCTGAAGAGACCACTAAAAACAGAGCTCTAATGGCATGTGTAGTCCCAATTGAAGATTCATCTGCCATTGCTGATGATGTATTTGGCTATGACTGGAGTGAAGTTGCAGAAGAAGATACTCAGAACAGAACCCTTATGGCTATTGCATCATCCTCCAAGGACACTGAATCATCATCTCTCCCACCTGAGGTAAATTCTAAACTATGTTCTCCTGAATGTAAAGATGTCATGCTTAAATACATAAATCATAATCAAATTATCTGTCACACAATTAAAACATTAGAAGAACAAAGAAGATCAACCTCAAGGGGAATAGAAAACCTAGAATCTCAAATAAAATCTTACAAAGCTAATGAATTAAGCAATCAAGAAAAGATAAAATTTGTAGAATGGCAAAGAGATGACTTGTTAGTGAAATTGAAGGAAGCTATGGAAGAGATTAAAAGAGTTAATGAGGAAGAAAGTAAAGTTAAATTGAATGTAGGGAAATTAGAATATGTTTCACAATCTGGAAATAACCTAATTCAACAACAAATCATTGGTAAAGCAAAGACAGGAATAGGTCCTCAATCAAAATTATATTCCTCCATCTTTAGACAAACCTAGAATTCCAATCACACAGACACCACCAACAGAATCATTCAAAATTGATCCAATTAATTATGAAGAAGTTCTGATTGAGGACTTAGTTGAAGAGAGTAAACTGGAGATTGTGAAAAACAATGATATTCCTCTAGAAAATCAATTGATCACAATTGAAGGAGTTACTCAACAAAATTCACAAAGTGTAGTGTCAATGGTGTCCACTCAAGAGATTAAGAAAGACATTAAATGTGAATGTAGTTGTTTTCAAAACTCAAAGGGTCTCAAACAGAAAACCTATGGATATCTATGGTGTTAGGGTTGGGTTTGTGTACTTTTGTTTGTTTGTAATGAATTGTTAGGTTAGAATCTTTTGGTACAATTAAAAATTGTCCACCACTCAAGCTCGGAAGTTGTTTTCTTTTTTCGTAGTATACTTTTGACGACATGCATGTGGTAGTACTTGTTTAATATTATGTATTTTGGTATTAATTGCAAGTGGTTGGTTGGCATTATTCAATTTCTTCTTGTTTTGGTTATTGTGTTCAACACAGTGGGAGGCACAAAGCCTTGGACCATTCAATGCATTGACGATATATACAACTATCCATCCATCCATCAACATAAGTTTCCAACTCAATGCAATACTATTCATGTCAATCAAAAGTAGAAAAAGTGAACTTATTGAATAACAATTCACTGCATTGAAGACTACTTCAAGCTTGTAATAGTGCATTTATTTTGGCTATAAAAAGTAGTCTTCAGCGAAGTTGTATACCAAACACATTTTACAATTTAAACTTGTAACAACTAAATCAAAACAATGTCAAACAGTTCAAGTGGTGGTAAACCCAACCAGCAGATTGTGATCAACTTGTTAAGCAATTTAAGCCAAAATGATGAAAGTGAAGATGAACTCAGTGATGGGTTGATGTTGCTCTAGACATTAGTGATGATGACCATGTCCCTTAAAGCGATGACATTGTGACTACACTAGAAAGGAACAAAGTCAATCAACAAAGGCTGGTAAGTATGCACAACCTTGTTAGAAACTTTGCTACTGTACCTGTCATAATCATATTTCCTTTTGCAGACCATACCAACTCCATGATGTTTGCAATTTCCTTTGCTACTGTACCTGAAAGCAGTGACACATTTGTGACTACACTAGCAAAAAACGTCTTCCAGGTTGGTTAAAGTCCATGATGTTTGCAATTCATGTGGTTTCAGACAGTTCCAGTGACTTGAGATTTCTCCATGAAAATTCGTGTTGGATCAAGACGACATTGGGAATTGTTAGTTTAGAACACCAAATGGAACCCTAAATGGAAAATGCAGAATGGAACCCTAAACCAATTGCAAGTGGATGTTGGTTTTAGAACACCAAATCGTTAGGGAAAAATCGTTTGTATAAACAAACTGACTAGGCAATCCACCGTGTAAACAAACTGACTAGGCAATCCACCGTGTAAACAAATTGACGTGGCAAGCCACCTGGTTCGTTTGTAGGTAACAAGTTGAAAATTGCGTACATGGACAAGTAATTTGAAAGTTATTGGATTATAACGGTATTAAAAAAAGATCAATGATTATAATGATACACCCTAAAAAGTTCATTGACAATAAATGACTTTAACCCTATTTGAAAACAAGACTTGTTGGCCCATGACCCAAGTCTTTGACCCATTACATTAAAACTAAGTTATTTGATTATATCATTGAAGTCCAACACTCCCCCTTAATGATATAATCAGAGTGTTCTTTGTCTTGGAGTTTCAAACAATGATGACATAGTCATCACCGTAATTTGTTGTGCTTCACGTGGCATCACCATTGCTAATTGAACGGGTATCTACATACCTGTGAAAAACCATCACAACTTTAAATAAACATTCTTAACATAACTTATTACATCTTTTGTTTCTTAGTGTTCTCCATTTTCTCCTATAAAACAACTATCTCATCTTCATCATGTAATACTTGCAAACAACAATGACCTTCTTCAAAAAAACCTTGATCTTACGAGTTTCTGCTTCTTCCATTCCTCTGATTCACTCTGCTGAGACAACTTGGTTATTCTTCTTGTATACTCTTCATTGAAAATATTGAACCTTGACTTTTATGTTTTGATGTTGGGTCCGAGGTATTGTATATAGCGTGTACTTTTTATACATGTCAATGATGTGCGTTAGATTTCACGGTAAATACAAACTTCTTTATGGTATCATAGCTTTGATTGTTCCCATCTACGAATCAAGGTGGTAGACAAGGTGATGGAGAGGGGTAGGTGATGTCGCGTTATGAGATAAGGTGATGGGATGTGGTCCATTACGTATGCTCTTAGAAATGTCTTTTTCACTACCAACATTTTAAAACCTCATTTGAGTCATTTCTAACGTCACTTTACCACTGAAACAAACGCTCCATCGAATTTGACCCTTATGGATTTTCTTGTCAAAGAACTAAAAAAGTAAAAAAAAAAAAAAAAAACCCGTCAACTCTTTCTTTAATGTGGCAGTTGCAGTGGTTGTGACATGTACCCCATATATGTACAACCTTCTTCCGCCTTTATCCTCAACACTTAAAGTCATTCCCTCTTGCATACACGTCTGGTAGTTTTGTATGAAACTTGCAATTCCTCGTCTACAACGATTTTATCTCCCGTCATAAAGACAAATACTCTCATAAGAAGGTTTTGGTAGACTTACATGATCTTGCATTGTTTTCGTTTTTGGTTACGTTTTGTGTGTTTTAGGTGAAGAAGTGAAAAATTGTAACATTTAGTTTGCTATATAATTCAATGACCCTTGAACTTTAAGTATCAATAACGAGTAACACTACGCAACTACTGGCTTGAAAGTCTTCAAAATTTACTATCTTAATTCTTCATTTTTGTTTAACCTTGCTACATAAAAATACAATCCCGACAAAACAAAACTTCGCATATCCAAACTTCATAGTTTACACCAAATGTTTAAGATTAGCCGTCCTCGCGTACATTCTCAAAATTCCATTGTCACCTTGTTTCTTGAAATATCTGTCTTTGATAGATAAAAGCAAGAAAAATTTACAATTCCTAAGTCTATAAATATGTTTTCGACACTTGCTTTCCAAGCCTAAACTCAATTGAAAAATCTCCCCGTTTCCGTTTATGAAATGGCAAATAAACGTTCTAGTTATCAGATAGCAGCATTAGTGTTGAACATATTCACACATTTGTTGGTAGTATCAATTACTATCCTTGTGTTGTATTGGCTCATAAGCTTCGGGGAAGGCTTCGCTTTCACCTCACCCGTGAAATTCAAGATTTTCAATGTAAGTTTTGAAAAGACATTTACCATTACCATTAAATCTACATTAATATTAAGTAGTTTTTTCTGTTTTGATTTGCAGTTGCATCCACTTCTCATGGTGCTTGGGTTCGTTATTTTTTCTGGGGAAGGTACGAAATGGATTACCAAAACTATTTACTGTTCCAAGTTTTACTCATAACAATGTCATCTTAATTGAGTTGAAGCGAAAACTTACCATGATCATATAACTCTATTTTGAATCAGCAATAATCACATACAAGACGATTCCTGCAACGAGACAGACACTTAAAATCATTCACCTAATATTTCATCTTATTGCACTTGGCACTGGAATTTTGGGCATTTATGCAGTCTTCAAGTTTCATAATGAAGTCGGTATCCCACATATGTACACTTTACATTCCTGGATCGGCTTGTCTACCATATGCTTATTCGGCCTTCAGGTAAATCTTTATGTACTTTAACTCCATAAAAAATCATATATGTACTAACGGACGTTTATGGATGCTAGTTGCTATTGGGAATCGTAACATTTTTATTCCCGGGGGTTAAGACAGCGACACGGGGTAAAATTGCTCCATGGCATGTTTTCTTTGGCATGGTCATATTTTTCATGGCGATAGTGACTGCAATGACGGGATTAACAGAGTTATTCATTTTTAAAGATTTGCTAATCAGCCAAGAAGCAAGAGTAGTCAACTCTATCGGGTTGAAGCTACTAACTTTTGGGATATTTGTTGGCCTTATTGTTGTGCTTCCTTTTTAAGAAGCAGATAGTCATTCAAACAAAATGTTTTCGGATACAATATGAATAATCACTTTGCTTATAGTTCGAATGTTAGAACGAATAGCAAAAGACAGCTAACTTTCAGAATGATGTGACCTATATACTATACAAATATATGTAGGCACTGACGGATCTTGAACATCATAACTGGGGATACGAACATAATTTATTTAAGTTAGGGGGGGGGGGGGGGGGGGGGGGGGGGGGGGGGGGGGGTTCATGTACGTAAATGACAAAAGTAACCTAGTCGGGTCTACATTGTAACACACCCCCATGGTCCGAGCGGGAACTTCTTTAGCTCATTTTAGACCTAAACTCGAAAAACAGTATCAGGGTTATATTTCCGTAAATATTTATGCAAATTGATGAGGTAAAGGGACATTTAACGTGTACAGATGACCAAAAGAATCCCGTTCTCTAATAAAAATGTAAATCTAATTCTACATGTCTTATTCTTCGATGCTTTATTAGGTTAGAAGCCAAATATATGCGAGGTAACACATGAGGAGGACAATGTAACTCAATCAACGAGTGGATTATGCGACCATACTCCTTCAGCAATATCATTAGTAACACCACACTATTCTAAGTTGAAACGAAAAGAACAGATTGTTGTTTGAAGGACCGAGATCAATATAGGAAACCAACTAATCAACAACTGCGTCTGAAGACCATTAGTAACAGTGCCCTTAATATAGCGAAAATGATTTTATGAGTAGTCATGTGGGGTTCAAGAGGATCATGCTATACATGTAGACTTGTTGAACAGTATAGTCTATACTGAAACAAGTAATCGTAAAATACCGAGAGAACCAACAACAGTACGATACAGAGCCATATTCGAAACCAGAATACCTGTGGATAACAGCTTTGTTATCAACATGTGTGCCACAAGGATTACATGTGACCATTTATGTGCACGAGCATGAATGTCACGAGCAAAAGCAACCTGGAAACTTGGAAAGATAGAGAGCCGTAGTAGTGCGGGTGGCAGCAACACCAAAAAGAAAGAAAGAAAGAAAAGATAGCTAGCCTAGATCCAACATGGCAAACTATGCTGAAAGTCAAAAGATGGCATGATCGACAAGAGTCGAACAGGAGACTTTCAAACTGGAACAGGATAGTTGTCGTATTTGCTACTCATATGATCGGAAACTCATTGAATCCAAGCTCACAGAGTTTGTTTAAAACCATAAAGACCTTATGAACTTGCAAACATGATCAGGATAAAAAAAAATTAACAGATAATAATTAGGAACTAAAGGGTAAACCTAAATCTATTTTATTCATAGATAATAACAGGTTTTAATTAATCTAATATGAAAACACACACATATTCAAAGCTCGAACAATTTCAGTCGACATAAGGGTTTTCAGATTTTTTTTTTTCCACAAAAACAGACAACCCCAGAATCGAATATTAAAACATACAACAATCATTCAGTCTGCAAATTTGAAAAAAGTAAATACTTAAAAATTACGAATAAACTTACCTATGAAAATAACCAAATTGATTACACCCATTGTTTCTTGGTGTTCTCCATTCTCTGAAGTAGCCCCGCGATCTCTGCTTGCATTCTCATCTTCATCTTGTAATACTCTATATGACCATTTTCAAGAACTTTAAACTCTTCAAGTTTCCGCTTCTTTCGTTCCTCTGATTCTTTTAGACATAACTTATCGATCTTTGTTGTATACTCTTCATCCAACTTGTCAATGTTTACCCTGATCATACGTTTATAGCCTTCTGCTTCTTTTCGTGCTTCATCAGCCTTGTTCTGGAACATTCTTGCTTCGGCTTCTTTTATTCTCACGAGACTTTCCACATTGTCAAAACTGTCTTTTTTGGTCGACTTTACAGACCATTCATCCTCGATTATCATATTGTTACCGTTGACCATCGGAGGTGTAATGCCGTTTTGAGAAGGTAGTGGTAACGTTCCCGAGTTGTAGAAAGTAGTTGGTGGAACATAAGATTTTGATGGCGCAACGGCGGTTGATGGTAAGTTGGATGTCGGAAATTCGGATATGCCATCTGTGTCTATACATCAAAAATGCAAAAGAAAAAAACTTTAAGATATACAAACAAAAGAGACTTTCTGGTTTTCACATGGTAAAATGATTTTCATGTAATATTTAAATGACTGCTATTCAAATTTATACAATACCCGACCCCTTTTGACCAGGGAGGCGTTTGGTTTTGCATTTTGGAGTTGATTTTTTTATTATTGCGATCTGAAGTCACACATTGTTTTAGTGTTCGGAACTTTGGATAAACAAATTTCTGGTTCATGTTATATGATTACATAGGGGTCAAATGATCACAGATTAATACCGGCTTAACGGAACAGAATAAAAATTTACTATTACGTTTGTCCCAAATGGGAAAACTCACAATGATATGTGCAACTAGACAGTTTTCTAAAAAAAATTTCATAAAAAGCTTAAAAAACAGAAAAGCGTTCAAATTGAGTTTTTTTAAATACCTTTTCACTGAAAACAAAAACTCAAGCTTTCACCTTTTTTACTATGTTTTTAAAACTCGTTTTATTGTTTTCAACTTTCTCTTTAAGAGAACGAAAACACCTTTTCCTCATTTAAATTTTCATCTGTTTCCTAGACAATGAAAACACCTTCCATTTTTCTAGAAAAAATATAAAAAGTTTCCAGTAACTAAACGCATCCTAAAAGTTGGTTTATCAAATGTTTTTGCGCAAGAAGCAACTTGTTGACCTACTAATCCGGTAAACATGCTGATGTGACAAGTGACTTGAGGCTGATCTGGCGTCATTCTGATTAATCGACATTTTTGGGTTTTTTAAAATGATGATGTGGAAATTTAAATGATTAAGTAAACCTAACCAACCCACTCCCACCCTCACTCTCTCCTTCTGTTTGATCACAGTTTGACTTAATGAAAAGTCATTACGATGCCGTTTATTTCTATCTCATATAAAACACATTTATGTACTTAAAAATTCAATCATCACTAACATTTTTTCATATAACTCCTCATAACATCGTTCGTTTCTGGTTTTTTCATTTCCATCATCTTTAAATCATTTAAATTTCCGCATCATCATTTTTAAAAAACAAAAAGTGACAATTAATCAAAAAGATGCCATGTCAGCATCAAGTCACTTGCTACTTCGCAGTTTTACCTTCTCAGTAGGTCAACAAGTTACCATTGCCCAAAACGTTTTCATATCGGCCTAAAGGCACATATAATTGTACTCCAATTGCAACTCGTTTTGCTATTACAACTAAATAGCTTATTTTGATTATTAAATATCATAGTAATCATTTTCAAAACGTGCATTCAAAAGCTAGGTGGACAAAGAGTCCATCTAAAAGACTAAAACAAAAGTTACAAAACTCGATAAAAAGAACGGAAAGAGACTTACAGTTAAAAAACTGAAACATGAAGGTGCAAACTTCTGACGCGGACATAACTTTGTTATCAAGTTTCGATATCATCTCGCCAGCTTTCAAGTGAACCTCCTTCCCTTTAAAATCGGAACTCTTTTTAAAAATCTTCCAAACACAATCAAGCTCTTTCCTTAAAGTCTCCAAACTCCAACTTTCTGCACACGACTTAAAACATTCCTTAATAAAACCAAACATCTCGGAAGCATGTCCACAACCAATACAATGAAACTGAATCTCTGTTGTCCCAGCAGGTCCCTTCAAGCTCGGGCCAGGCTTTATTAAATTCTTTTGTAGACCACAAATAACATGACACCAATGTGAACACACGTCACACCCAACCCAACTGCAAGTATTAATTGCGCAATCGAAGTTTAAACAAATGGGACACATACACTCACTGCAAAATCCTTTCGTTGTTGAACAAATCTTGCATTCACAATCTTCAACGGGTATTAGTCTTTTACAGTTAACATTCTTACACCTTTCGTATAAGAAAATCTCGATTAATTCATTGGTTGGAAGGCGATTTTTGAGATCTACGAAGCTTTCGAGACTTGTTTTGATAGAAACCAAGATTTCGAGCTGGTTTTTATTCGCTTTTGAAAGATTCTCACTTGTGAGATCAGATCTTCTTTCAAACCAAAGCTGTAGTCTAACCAATTCGTCTTTTCGTTCAGGAATCGTTATCAGTTTCTTCAAGTAATCTTTAGCAGATTCAATTATTTCGTTACTAAGTTCTTGAAATATTTGCGCCATGACCGTAACAGAACCCGATACAGTTTCTTGAAGTAATCTATCAGGTCGAGAAACCATTTGTGATCTTTCAATCGAACCACCCGATTGCGTATTAGTTCTACTTTTAGCCACCAACTCAGACGGAAAAAACGACATACTATTATCAGAATTCCCTCGATTATTCCCATCACCAACAGGCCTAAACCGACTATGAACCGACCCATTAGTCCCCTCACCCGCATTCCAAATCTCATGATTCTCAGTCGAATTCCTACTCATAGAACAGCTCAAATTATGCGAAAACTGATGCGAACCCGAAAACGACAAACTATTATTCGAAAAATCATTAGAAAAAGTCGTTTGAGTATTATTACTATTCGATCTACCCAACGACTGCAAACTCCTACTAGGCTTCAAACTACCCGAACCCTGAACACGATTCGAAGCCGATAACGACAACGAAATATCGGGTAACCCTAAAGACAAATCGAGGGTTTCTAATTTAGGGGTTTTATGACTACTAAAAATCTCATCATCTTCAATCTCTCTTTTTGATGACCCACCTGATAATTGCATAAAATCTCTTTCCACAAACCTATTTTCATCAGAAACAACTATTTTTCCTTTAGTTACAGATTTGCCATCATCTGAAAACCCTAATTTTAAGGGTTTTGAATCCATACCCTTTTCAATAGATTCAATTTTATCATCTGGGTTGACTTTATTTTCATCAGATTTCATCTTCTCTGATTGCTTCAATTGAGTCTCACCTTCAGAAACACCTTCAATTGAGGTGTTGTGTGTGTTTTTCGACATGATTATAAGATGAAATTAGGTTAAAAATGTTACCTTTTTTTTGGGAAATTCTTCAATTTGTCTGAATTCTTTAGCACTCCATGATTCTGTGTATAGAGTCAAATGTGTATATGTATATGTATATGTATATGTATAACGGTTTAATTTCTTATGGTGGGTGTGCTCACACTGGAATTTTCTTTGAAATAGTATACTTTGACTTTATTTAATGTTATAATAATAATTTTAATATCAATATATAGAATGTCTTTAAGGATGGCAAAAACCATTAGTGGACCAAAATGAAGTGACTTTGATTATATATGTATAATTTTTTGTTATTTTTATTAATTATGATTTTAATAAGAAGTCAAACATATTTTATTTATTTAATTAAAAAAAAATTACTCACACACTTATTATTACGACAAATATTTATGTCTGTTGTAAAATATTAAATGGGTCATTTGGGTCCAATGGACTATGTCTATTCATCTTCTGTATTTAGATGTAACCTAGGGTTTCTAATCCTATATAAGGATTGTCACTGTAATCCCTGAGAGCCTCTTCATCAATAAGATTTCTCCCTTTCTCCTCAATTATCTTATCTTTGTACTTTATTTCTTAACACGTTATCAGCACGAGTTTTTGCTCAAAAACCAAAAAGGTAAAGAAAATTAAAATCATTTGGATTACATATTTTTTTTTGTTTTTGTTTTGTTATTATTTGATCTCTATAGTAATTTACAAGAACAATCTATGTTCTACAGTGATTACATAAAGAGATAATTAAAAAATAACGTAACCTCATGTTGTGTTATTGAAAAAAAAAAAGAAAAAAAATAGAACCTCAAGTTCTAATATGGTCTCTTAAGATCAAGAAAAACATAACCTCATGTTATGTTGAAAAAAAAAATATATATATATATATAGAACCTCAAGTTCTAATATGATTTTAAGATCAAGAAAAACGTAACCTCATGTTATGTTGAGAAAAAAAAAATATAGAACCTCAAGTTCTAATATGATTTTTAAGATCAAGATAATAACCTCATGTTATGTCGAAAAAAAAAAAACTATTAGAACCTCATGTTCTATTACTTTTGTTATTGTTTAAACAGTATTCGTTTGTATATTATACCTGCATTTTTTTTTTACGATCAAATGTTTGTATTTTACTGTTTGTTTAATTTTTTTTTAGCTTAATACTTGTCATATTACAAATCATGATTTTTTTTTTTTTTTTTTTGCTTATACATGATAAAAATGAACATTATTACTTTGTTATAATTTCGACACTACGATCAGTTGAGTAGCAATTGATATTTTGGTTCATCAAGCAACTGCTACTTATTATTATTTATCATATTCTGATTTTCATTATTAAGGTTTATTGTTTTGTTTGTGAAAGGTGGCCACAAGTCATGTTTGTTCGATTAAACCACATCATATAACAGAATCATCATATACCACTCAATTTAAAAATAAAATTCTTTAAAAATAAAATTTGGTCGGTTACATGACAAAAATTTTGGTTTAATTTTATAGAGAATAAAGTTTTTTTATGGTGTATAATTGTTTAATGTTTGGTATGTTTTTTTTTCGTAGTTAAGATGTCAAATGCAAACATGTCAAAAATAAACTTTGATGTTCTTGATATCTCCGGAAAAGACTATCTCCCTTGGACTCTTGATGCTGAGATCCATTTAATTGCTAATAATCTGGGAGAAACAATTAAACCCCAAAATAAAGCCCCTCCTCAAGAGCGCGCTAAAGCAATGATATTCCTACGTCATCATTTACATGAGGACCTCCAAAAGGAATACTTAACGGTGAAAGACCCGTTAGAACTATGGGAAAAATTGAAAGAGAGGTTTGACCATCAAAAACAAGTCATTCTTCCAAAAGCTCGTTACGACTGGATGCACCTCAGGTTGCAGGTGTTCAAAAGCGTGAACGAGTATAACTCCGCAATGTTTAATATCACATCAAAATTAATGTTATGCGGAGAAAAGGTTACTGAAGAAGACATGCTTGAGAAAACTTTCTCAACTTTTCATGCTTCCAACATGCTCCTACAACAACAGTATCGAGAACGTGGGTTTAAAAAATACCATGAGCTTATATCCGTTCTCCTTGTTGCTGAACAAAACAATGAGCTTTTGATGAAGAATCATCAAGCACGCCCCACTGGTTCTACTGCGTTGCCTGAAATAAATGCAACCTCAAATGAAAGGGGTAATGGCCGTGCACGCGGTAATAACCGTGGCAATGAACGAGGTCGTGGCCGTGGCCATGGACGTGGTCGAAACAATGCTTGGCATCGTGATGGTTACAAACCAAAACCCTCTGATTTTAAGAAAAAAGATGATAAAGGCAAAAGGATGCAACATCAAGCTCCTAAGAATCCTAGAGATCCTTGCCACAGATGTGGCATGACAAATCATTGGGCAAAACAATGTCGTACCCCTAAACATTTTGTTGACCTTTATCAAGCATCACTAAAGAAGAATGGAAAAGACATTGAAACAAACTTCATTGATACTTTCAATGTTGCTAATGAGCTAAACCCAAATGTGCATTTCGACTCCTCAGATTTCTTTGATGATGTCGAAGACGTGCTTGCTTCCTTTTCCAATGATCAAAATGCCAACTAGTTGTCTAGTTTTATTTTACTTAGTTTTTCCACAATAATTGTTTTAAGTTTGTGTAGAATAAGCTAGGTTAGTTCTAGCATCGTTACTTATGTTTGAAACTTTAATTAATGCAATATCCATTTGTTTTCTTTAAAGTGATCTTATTATGAAATGCTTATTTACTTATTTTTTTATGTTCAAGGATATGAAAAGCATTTTGGAAAACGGTGAAGACGAGTGTCTGGTTGATAGTGCAACAACAAATACCATTTTAAAAAATAAAAAATATTTTTATGATTTTCATATAACAAATGCAAATGTCAACACAATTTGTGGTACTAGCAACTTGATTGAAGGTTCTGGCAAAGCCTGCATTGTGTTACCTAAAGGTACACAATTAATAATAAATGATGCGTTGTATTCTAGTAGATCGAGGAGAAATCTACTAAGTTTCAAAGATATAAGACGCAATGGTTATCATGTTGAAACCATGACTGAAAATAATATTGAGTATCTCCAAATTACATCCATAAATAATGGAAAAAAGTCCATAATGGAAAGAATGAAAGGTTTATCTTCTGGATTGTATTTTACATGCATTAACCAGACAGAAATAAATATGGTTTCTACCCGAAAGGGTATCGATCCTAAAATATTTACCCTTTGGCATGATCGACTGGGTCATCCAGGTGATATAATGCTGAGGAGAATCATTGAGAGCTCAAATGGGCATCCACTAAAGGATCTCAAGGTCCTGTTATCAAAAGATTTATCATGTGGAGCGTGCTCTCTTGGAAAAATGATAACTAGGCCCTCAATGAATAAAATTGAAAATGAATCTCCCTTGTTTCTTGAAAGAATTCAAGGAGACATTTGTGGGCCAATTACTCCTCCATGTGGACCATTTAGATACTTTATGGTATTAATTGATGCATCATCCCGATGGTCTCATGTCTGTCTGTTAGCATCAAGAAATGTTGCTTTTGCAAGGTTACTTGCCCAAATAATTCAACTAAGAGCACATTTCCCAGATTATCAAATCAAGAAGATTAGGCTTGATAATGCAGGAGAATTTACATCTCAATCATTTAATGATTTTTGTATGTCAATTGGGATTAAAGTTGAGCATCCTGTAGCACATGTGCATACACAAAATGGTCTTGCTGAATCTTTAATAAAAAGATTACAACTAATTGCTAGACCATTACTTATGAAATCAAAATTGCCATCTTCTGCATGGGGACATGCTATCTTACATGCTGCTGCTCTTATTCGATTAAGACCAAGTGCATCTCATAAGTATTCTCCACTTCAACTGGTTTCTGGAAGAGAACCAAATTTGTCTCATCTAAAAGTCTTTGGTTGTGGTGTATATGTCCCAATATCACCACCACAACGTACAAAGATGGGACCTCAAAGAAGATTGGGCATTTATGTTGGCTTTAATTCTCCATCAATCATCAAATATTTGGAACCATTAACTGGAGATGTTTTTACAGCACGTTTTGCTGATTGCAAATTTGATGAAACAATGTTCCCAATCTTAGGAGGAGAAAATAAAAAGTTGGACAAACAAGATGTAACTTGGAATGCATCACAAATATCTTTTCTTGACCCTCGGAGTGGTCAGTGTGAATTAGAGGTTCAAAAGATCATTCATTTGCAACAAATAGCAAACGAATTACCTGATGCATTTACGGATACAAAAAGAGTTACTAAATCATATATTCCAGCTTTAAATGCACCTTCTCGGATTGATATTCCTAAAACTCTAGATGAGTCAAATGTACGCATAAAGGGTGGAAGACCAATGGGTTCAAAAGATACGAATCCACGGAAAAAGAAAGAGCAGAATACAACTGGAAAAGCTCAAGGAGTTGTTATAAATAACATCCCAAAAGAGATTAAAAATAACACAGAAAATGTGGATAAATCTCTTGAAGATGACCATGTACCTACTGAATATGAGATCTCAATAAATTTTGTACAAAATGGTACAACATGGAATCGAAATGAAACACGTGTTGATGAAATTTTTGCATATGCTATAGCAAGTGAAATAATAAATGATGAAATTACTGTGCCAAAAACTATTAGAGAATGTCGACAAAGAAATGATTGGCCAAAATGGCAAGAGGCCATACAAGCTGAACTAGGTTCACTTAAAAAACGCCAAGTATTTAGCCCTGTGACGTTAACCCCAAATCAGGTGAAGCCGGTAGGCTATAAATGGGTATTTGCGATAAAAAGGAACGAGAAAAATGAAATTGTTAGATACAAAGCGAGACTTGTAGCACAAGGTTTCTCACAAATACCTGGGGTAGATTATGAAGAAACATATTCACCTGTTGTGGATGCAACGACTCTTAGATATTTAATCAGTCTTGCAAATGTTGAAAGGCTCCAAATGCGCCTTATGGATGTTGTCACAGCCTACTTGTATGGATCACTTGATAGTGACATTTACATGAAAATCCCGGAAGGAATGAAAATGCCGGAAGCTTGTGAAAATAAACCCCGTGAAATGTTTTCAATTAAATTGAATAGATCTTTGTATGGACTTAAACAATCAGGACGAATGTGGTATAATCGTCTAAGTGAATATCTTTCAAAAGAGGGATATAAAAGTAATCAGATAAGTCCATGTGTTTTTATTAAAAGATCAAAGGCGGGTTTCACAATCATTGCAGTGTATGTTGATGATTTAAACATCATCGGAAATCTTGATGAAATTGAACATACTGCAAATTTGTTAAAGAACGAATTCGAAATGAAAGACCTTGGTATGACTAAATTTTGTCTCGGATTACAAATTGAGCATTTGTCAAATGGAATATTTGTTCACCAATCAAACTATACAGACAAAATATTGAAACGGTTCAATATGGATAAAGCTCATCAACTAAGCTCACCAATGGTCTGTCGTTCACTTGACCGAGAACTTGATCCGTTCCGCCCCAAAGAACATGATGAGGAAGTTCTTGGTCCTGAAATTCCCTATCTAAGTGCGATTGGGGCTTTGATGTACCTTGCTAGCAATACACGCCCGGATATTGCATTTTCAGTAAACTTACTAGCAAGATATAGTTCCGAGCCAACACGCCGACATTGGAATGGAATTAAACATATTTTTCGTTATCTTTGTGGTACCCGTGATATGGGATTATTTTACCAAAAGAACTCAAAATCTAAGTTGGTTGGATACGCTGATGCTGGCTACTTGTCCGATCCACACAAGGCAAGATCACAAACAGGTTATGTTTTCACTTATGGGGACACCGCAATTTCTTGGAGATCGACGAAACAATCATTAACTGCTACATCATCAAACCATGCAGAACTTATTGCACTTTATGAAGCCGGTCGAGAATGCGTTTGGTTAAGATCGATGATTCAGCACATCCAAGAAGAATGCGGACTCGAGTCTATTAAAGGAAATCCAACCATATTGTATGAAGATAATGCAGCATGTATATCTCAAATCAAGGAAGGGTATATCAAAGGCGACAAGACAAAACACATTTCTCCGAAATTTTTCTTCACTTATGATCTACAAAAAGATGGGGTTATTGATGTTTGTCAAGTTCGATCAAGTGTCAATTTGGCAGATTTATTCACAAAATCGTTACCAGCGAAGGTGTTTGAGCAACTGGTTAAGAAGATTGGCCTTCGACGTTTAAAAGATATACATTAATTTGAGGAGGAGCATTATCCGCACTGCACTCTTTTTCCCTTCATCAAGTTTTATCCCATTGGGTTTTTCTTGATAAGGTTTTTAATGAGGCAGTCTAGAGCGTATAATAAACGATGAATATCCAAGGAGGAGTGTTGTAAAATATTAAATGGGCCATTTGGGTCCAATGGACATTATCTTATCTTTGTACTTTATTTCTTAACAATGTCTATCTTTAGACGGAGATCGAACCCACAACTTTCATATTGAGACAATGTACTGATAGACCAAACTCATATTGATAACATATTAGTGGATTTATTTTAATAATAAAATATATTTTAAAAATAAAAATTTATGTATAAGAATATTGTTATACGTATATAAAGCGGTTTCATTTAAATATAATAGTGGTCAAACATATTTTTATATAACAATGTATATTACGAATTCAAATTCAAAATGTCTAACATCAAGTTAATAACAAAAATTTACATCTGATTTTATTATATAATTTAATAAAAGAAAATATAAACATTTTTTAGTAGAAAAAAATGTACTATTTTACCAAGTTTGGTATAAACTATAACTAGAAGAAAATAAGAACTCATAAATCAAGAAACCGTGTTTTAAAGAAGGGATGTGATTTTTTCACTTTAAATTTTTATTCATTCACTTAAATTTAATATAAATTGACAATTATACCCTCTTTTTAATATTAAAACACAATTAATAGCAGTCAAGATTATCCCACATTGGAAAGTTTATAAACCAAGACTTGTTTTATATATATGTACACCAACATTATATACTTAGACCTGTGTGTAACGCTTATGATATTGGTCAATCTAGTGGCCATGAACATCATGGGTCACAATGTCATATAGTGTTTGCCATTATGTTGACTCGAGCATAAAACATTGCAAACAATACAATTTTCATGGGGACCGAATTATAAAACACGAGTGTCCGTGGTACCAATTATAGTTTAAATCTTTATCCTAAAACTAGAACTTATTTGATATATTCTTCTCCAAATACAATTGTGTTGGTTTTGGAACTATAATTTAACTATATTTTGTCTCCGTGTGAATTATGCACTACTTCAAAGCTACACTTTTAACAAACTTCTGATATATAACATAATCAACTGGTACAACTAAAACACAGTGATAAACATGCTTAATCTGCGGAATGATGACACGCACAAATCGAGAAATTGTCAAAAAATTTCTCTCTTAATCCCAAAATTTTGCTAATGGTTTTAGATCAATATCATCATATGCTTTAACAATCTTTACTTATCGAGTTCTTAGTTATTTAGTATTAAACAGTCACGTATTAAAAGAAATAAAAGACTGAAAATGCCATTAATCTCATTGACAACGAAATTTTCGATCACATGATCATGACATCGAGTAAAAGGTCTTGTACTTTGCAACATATAAATGTATCAATCAAAATACAAAACCATTTTTCACATAACTCAAAAACACTCTTACAAACAAGACAGTCTCATGTAATTGTCTCTTATAATTTAACATTAATAGAAACTAAGCAAAATTTTGCACATTGGGGCGTCTCATCTCACTTCCGCACGTCTTGAATTTCAACTAACCGAAACCTTTGATTTCAAGGGTGATTTGGAGGAAACCTTGGTGTTCAAGCAGCAGCATTATTAGCAGGTAGATTACTTTCGATATTTGAAGGCATTAAAATGTTGAAACCATCAGCAGCTGTTGATATGAGCATTCCCGGAATCTGTGTATGCCAATGAAGTTCTTTCAAATCTTTCTGACCCTGTTCAACAAAAAGTCAAAAACGCTCAAAACATATTCTTTTTGGATATACCATAAAGATTCAAAAGGATATTTAACCTGATGAACAAAAAGAAGTTGTGGAGGCAAATCTGTAGGTGCGTGTACTTCCTCTTGCGTTTTGGCTTTAAATTCAGCTTCCTCTTCTTCATCTCGTTCTAACGAAAGGTCCCATATTCTGAAATGTGGTTGACGTTATACAGAGGTAATGTAAAATCATTCATATGGTTTTACAATGTTATAAAGAAGATCCTTACGTGAGTTGATTATCTGCTGATGATACTGCCAATGTAGACGCTTCATGTGGACTCCACACCTCCCACATAATCTAATACGCGAGAATCGACAAAGTAAACCAACCCGTTTCGTAATCCCCTCATTTTGTAAAATTTTCACATAAAATGGGCAGATTTTATGTGCTTATTTGTTGTAATGAAGATGAAATGGTTTGACGAATTGGGTTTTAATATTAAAGGGAGGGTATAATTGTCAATTCATGTTAAATTCAAGTGAATGAATAAAAATCTAAAGTGAAAAAATCACTTCCCTTTAAAGAATGTTTAAATGAAATAAAATAAATAAATAAATAAACAGTATCTATTGGTTCATTGTTGTTCTTGCTTAGTCAAAGAATGTTAGCCGTTAATTACTCTTGGCTGCCGACATTTTGATTATTAAAACATAAATTAAAGTGTTTGGATAACATCTTTTATTTAAAGCTTTAAAATTATATTTATTTATTTATAGTTTTATCGATAAACTAGATTATTGTCCCGCGATAACGCGGACAAAGATAAAGTTTGACTCGTAAATTTTTGTTTATGTGGATTTTAAGTTATTATGAGAAGATAAAGTCATACGTATAATAACATATATACGTTTACGTTTATACCTATGTTGCTTATAGTTAAAATAATATATATACTTTTACGTTTATATACATTTTTTGATATTTTTATGAGGAGATTTTAGAATAACAATATGGTAAATCATAGTATAAATTGAGCGATTTATAAGTAAAATAAACTTATGTTTTTTTATTTCAGTGGAGATGTAAATAAAAGACAAAATGTAATTATGTATTGTATTGTAAATCATAGTCTAAATTGAGCGATATATAAGTAAAATAAACTTATGTTTTTTTATTTCAGTGGAGATGTAAATGAAAGATAAAATGTAATTATGTATTGTAAGAGGGTGTAAAATAGAAATAATCTTTGATGACGTCATCAATCTGATCTAACGGCTGAAATCAAAGAAGATAACCCATCCAAGGACCTTATTTCGCCATGTGGCATTTAAGGCCCCCCTTTTATTATATATTAAAGATAATTGCGGTCTTAATAGTATTAGGGGGTGTTTGATATCACCACGGACCAAAGACTCGGACTCAGACAACGGACCCGGTCCGTGGTCCGCGTGTTTGATAAACCAAGGTTGTCACGGACTCGGTCCGTACCACGGACCCATATCAAAGATTGAGTCTTTAATAAAAAAGTGAAGACTCATTTTTTCATTCAAAAAACCCAACTCTACCATTCAAAGCTCATTTTTTATATGTTGAGATGATATAGAAAGGAACCAAAATTGATCTTATTTTGTCCTTTGTTCTTGATTCCGGGTACTTACGGGCACTCTTTGTAGGAGTTAATATAACTACAGGTAACATGGGCCTAATTCATTTGTTTGAAGTTTAACTGAGAATTTTGATTATGGTTCCTACTATCTTGTTAGTTAGTTGTCTTGTTTGTTAATGGTGTTTCTAACTTGGATACCTTTTGTGACAATTATTATAGTAAGTGGGTTGTTTGGTTGACCATTATATGTTTGATTAAATGTTTGAGAAATAATAATAAAAAAAATATGATGCTGTAATATTAAAAATATGATGCTGTAATAAAACTTAATTGTACGCAATCATTGTTAGGTTTTCTTTGGATTTTTTTAATTTGGATTTTTTTTCTTTGGATTTTTTTAATTTGAAGTTGTAAGACATTTGGATTTGTTTAATTTGGATTTTGTAAGACATTTGGATTTATGTTTAATTTAGATTTATGATTAATTTGGATTTTGTACGACATTCAATATAAAAATAAACAGAATGGTAAAATAGTCATTTCTCCCAGTCAGCATAGCCAGTCCGAGGCATAATCAAACACAACAAACTCAGTCTGCACCTAACTCAGTCTGAGCTCCAACTCAGTCTGTGCTCCAACTCAGTCTGCACCAACTCAGTCTGCAGCTATCAAACAGCCCCTTAGTCTTGGATTTAAAAAAACTGTTAAAATAATAAATTTTTAACTTAGGTCTTAACTAATAAGCAACGTTTCTCATATTATAATTATCAACGCTCTTAGTTAAAAACAAACATGTTGAATGATAAAACAATATCACAACAACTAGATTAAAGGTAGAATAAATACAAAACATTATTTTTTCACCGTTCCAAATGTCATTGTTAGCTTATAAAACAATCTATAGACGTGTTATATACTAACTGTTAATGATTTATGTCTTCAATATGATTTAAATATAATGTGATTAATTTGTTTAATCAATGTAATATTGATAAATATTGAACAAGTTTGGGAAAGTATGGAGTGCACATTTGTTCGAACTTATCTTGATTGTTTAGGAGAAAACCTTCTAAACGAAAATATAATTCTTATACGAATACAAGTTGTGGGTAGAAAGTATCCACGACACAACCCAAAAATATAATTCTTATACGAATACTTTATAACTTTAGTAATTTCAAATATACATGTCATGAAAGTTGATAAAGTTTAGAAACCAACAATTTATATATTTTAGTAATTACAAGTCTTGAATTATTAATTTGAAAACACAAATTTTTTTATTTTGATAAAAAGAATATGACATAATTTTTTATATAACATATTTTGTTATTCAATCATTGTGTATCATAGTTTCGCATTAATTATATCTATAATAACACTTTAGTAAATATAGTCTTTTACATATTATATCACTGTTTAAAAAAGTTTTAAAATATACTTATAACACTTTAGTAGATATAGTATAAAATAGAGTATAAATTAAATAGGTAGAAAATAACTCAGTTTAAAACACTTTTTTATTTATTTTTTGTATCAGGTCCACCACTGTTGCGTACATCTTCCTTCATGTAAACGCTTTTATATCAATAGGTTAAACATATAACCACTCTAATTTAAAAGATATTAAAAATAGACAATTATTACGGTTAATATTATAAGTTATTAAAGCCAACGATTAATAATGAAAGTCAACTATCGACGGTTAGCTCGTTAAAATAGGGAGGGCATGACATATTTGTTAAATCCATATACTCTTTTATACGGAGTAATTGTTATTATTCATTAGAAATTATGAAATTTTTATAAATCGATGATATTTTTAATCAAATATAAGTATGATAAAACATAATATACTAGAATCAAATAGTTTAAAAATAAAACTACCTATTAAATAATTGTCATAAAGAAACCAAGATAAAGTATTAGTTAATGTATGTAGTAAGGTTAGTGGACATGTTTTACTACTCACATAAAATAGTTACCAATTTTAAGAAATAATGGATGTCCAACTAACCGTCATATCCATATAAATACAAACATATGCAACACTTCATTTTTACCTGTTTTTATAGCACGAAACTTTGAGAAAACTTGTAATAGATTTGAAGAAAAAAACTATAAAACATATCACATCACTATATTCAACAGTTTATTAACACGTAAATAAAACCTACATATACCATGCATACATAACAAATTCAAACACAAAAAAGTCTTAAAACAAAACAAAAAAATAAACAACTTAATATATATTAATTAAAACTATAACACATCAATGACTTAAATTATGAGTGCATGATATATAAAAAGTAAACTAAAGAGAAGTTGCTAAGCGGTTTTAAGGACATGGCATTAAACTACTGGATAAAAGATATCACTTTGGATTAAGGATTATTAACATCTAATCAATGTTTCAAAACTATAACCGACACAATCCAATGGTTATTAAAATTAGGCAATTATAATGGTCTAGATCAAAAGTCAAATATATCTGATTGTATATAATAAAAGTTAATTTATGAAAGCTCACATGCCAAGAACCATAAATATGTAATATGACTATATTGTTGGTATTTGAATAGTTTTAACAAATGTGTGTCCGTAAATGTGTGAGACTACGGGAGCGCACACATCGACATTTAGACACGACTACAAGTTTAATTTATTTATTAAATATTACTTAATGGTTAAGTGTAAATATTTATTAAATAGAGGGTTTATTATGTAAATAAGGAGGTTTTCTTATTACTCCCTAGTTTAAATTGGCTCTTTGCATTGCTAAGCGTGCCGAAAATTATTGTTTATTCGGTTTGGGCTGGGCTGGTTGGGTTACTTGAATTTTCTAGGCCTGCTTACTTACTTCATGGGTTTGGTTTTCTTTTTGGGTTTGGGTATTTTCTTTCCTTGCTGCGTTGGTGTGTTTTTACTCTGTCCACATGGCAGTCTTCTTCTTTTACCGAGTGTCTTCAACGTGTCGGTATTCTTCTTCTTCTGAGTGTCTCTACATAAAATAACCCTTCCTCAATTTTCCCCAATTTCTCTCTCTCCCCACGGACTTAATCGCCGGTAAATCCAGTCGACGCCGTCGCCGCCCTCCAAATGCCGCCGCCCTCTGATTTCGGAGACCTCCTGTTTTGCTGGGTTTCCTCAAATCCGAGGCAATTCCAATTTAATAGCTTCCGATGAGCACGATTTGCTCAGAGATTTTGGGATTCTAGGGCTCAAAAGTAAGTAATTTTTGTTTTGGATTATTTTCGGGTTTACGAGCTAATTTGGTTCATTTTATTTTTATAAGGCCGAGCTAATTTTTTGTTGTTGATAGAAAGGTATATATTTGGGGAAGATGTTGGGTTTGGTGGTTTATTCCGTTGCACCACCGGATTGGCTGACCAATTTGGTAAACATCGGGTTTTCAATACCCCTTTATAAACTTGCTGAAGAGGACCCTGATGAGATTCATGACAAAGAAAAGAAAGGTAAATGACTTTACATTTCTTATCTCATATTAGCGTTTGCGATATGTTATATTTCTTGATTTTGATATTTACGTGCCTATGCATTGCAGCTGAGGTGGAAGAATCCAAGGACAATGAAGAGAAGAGAGGCCAATATACCAAATTCTGGAATGAATTTGGCAAGTCAGTTAAACTCGGTATCATTGAAGATGCCGCAAACAGAAACCGTTTGGCCAAACTTCTTTACGTAATTACTCGCTCTATCTACATGTTTTTTTCTTAAAACAAAATTATGATGGCCTGATTTATTTATTTTTCATTTGTTGTAGTACTACGTCGGAAGGAAAACTAACATCACTTGATCAGTACATCTCAAGAATGAAATCTGGACATAAGGATATCTTCTATATCACAGGTAGCAGCAAGGAACAACTCGAGAAATCCCCGTTCCTCGAGAGGCTTAAGAAGAAAAACTTGGAGGTACTGTTTCTTCTAATATATCTTAAGATCTAAATACTGTATATTTTGCAATTCCAAATATTGAAACTTGGTTTTGCAGGTGATTCTTTTCACTGATCCCGTAGACGAGTACTTGATGCAATACTTGATGGATTTCGCTATTAGGGTGACAACGTGATGACAGTGTTTTTGTCTATTGATTGATGGTTAAAAAATGGTCACTGTGTTATATACCGGATTATGGTTGTCGTCCCAAAAGGACCATTTATATAATTTATTCTAAGTTATTTTTTTCTTTATTATGATCCGACGCCATTATTATTGGTTTCTTCAGCCTATAGACTCTTAACGATGACATTTGATTTCCGTTTCAGCACTCAAAAGTTGTGTCTATTAGGGATACTCTTATTTAGAAGGTGTCGAAGAACTTCTTTGTATACTAAAAGATAATAGCTATGAGATGCATGCTTTTACAAATTACCCAATATGGTATGACTGATTTGCAAGGTTTGTGACATGCTTATTAGTCAAATAAATTGCTAACGAGTCTTTAATTTTTGTCATTGATTCTATTTGGTTCAATTTACTTTATGGGTTTGTAGGTACAAAATGATCGAGGACAAATTGAAGATTTCCTCTTGCTTATCTTGGACATTTTGTTCATGTGTAATTGGTACGAATAAAACATCATTCGCCTACTTATTTAAACATACTGGTAGTCAAACGGGTGGGTTAGGTAACGGGCCAAGACGGGTAGCTTTGCTGTGTGTCAAGATATAATTACTAATCTTCTCTAAATGCAGGAAAAAGAAAGCCCGATCCCCTTTTCTATACAGAAATTTTAGAGCACCTTGACATCGAGCCACAAAAATGTGTCTTCATTGATGACAAGTATATAGTTATCTAATATCCTACGTATTACTATCCATCCTACCGAGTTATTTAACGTTAATGTTCTTCATTGTGTCCCTCTTTTCAGTACTACACAAAAATAATATCCTAAGACTATGCGGAGTGGTAAGTGATAAGTGATGATGATGTGGAGTGATAGAGGTGATTTGTAGGAAAGAGAGTGTGATTTTAGGAAAAAAAAGTGTGATGATGTGGAGTGATAGAAAATGGTGGAGTGGTTGTGTGTGGGTGATGATGATGTGGAGTGATAGAGATTATTTTGTAAAAGTTGTATTTTTATTATTTTTTTTATATAAATGAAATTTAAAAAGTTGTATTTTTATAAATAAAAAAAAAACATACTACAAGTGACTTTTGTTAAAATTCTTATTTATCGTGTAAGGATAAATTCTTATTTATCGTGTAAAAAAAAAACATACTACAAGATTATATCTCGTGTAAGGACCTTTAATTATAGACTTTTGTTAAATTCTTATTTATCGCTCGGTTTAATTTACGTCTATCATTTTAATTTCTACGTCTCGTTGGACATCCATTTTTTTTCTAGTTTTCCATAACCGAATTACAAGTGAGTTTTAGTTTAAACGACTTAAGGATCGGGTTGGCCTAGTCTAAACTAATTACTAGACCAAGCCCACCAAAGATTTTACTTAACCTAAACCCTAATCATATTTAATCAAATAACAAAAAAAAACCCTTATCTCCTTTTCCTTTTCCTTTCCTACCGTCACCTCCAAAACCCTAATTCGCCCTCCCCCTTTTGCAGTTCGGCCGCCACCCTTCTCCACCATCATTACCGCCATCATCAGCCACCAAGGAGATCTTCGAAACCTCCTTCATCATCATTGAAATCGGTAATTATTCTGCTCATGAGTTTTTAAACACTTCACAACGTCTATAATTAAACACGCCAGCGCCCTTAACGCCGTGACCACTACCACGCCTCCGCCCATAAACCCCCTTATAACGCCGCTGTAGGAGTGGTGGAGGGCGTTATTAGGGGCGTTATAGCCGATTAGCCGCTGACTGGGCCTATAACGCCCCTTTTCTTCTCCACTCCGCGTAGTCTAACAAGTTTTTAAAATGATTTTATTTCTCAAACCAGATAGACTTTTGATATATATGTATGCACCTTTGTTATTTTACAGGTGATGATATTTAGAGTTATTACACGTGGAACAATTGAAGAAGTAACGATGGAGATTGGGAAGAGGAAGACGGTTTTAGAGCATTTGGTTGTCGGCAAGCTTAAAGGTTAAAACATCAACTACGTACGTTTTAATGTTTTACATCAGAATACAATTAAAAAAAATAAAGTATTACATCTATAGGTTAATTGCTATTTATGTATATTAGGAAGAGCTCGACGACATTATAACATATGGGTGAAAGGAATTATTTGTCGATGAGAACGACGAACCAATGAAATCAAGACAAATTCATTACGATGATGCTGCAATAGACAGGTAACAATGAAATATTAGCTGTGAGGTTTTCTTTGTTTCAATTCACACTTCATATCGATAAAATGTTGAAACTCAGATTTGGAATATGAAAACTAAACAACCATGAAGACATATCATGTTTTTAAAGGGCGAATGCAGATAAGAAGACCAAACATATGAGAACGACAACTGCTAGAAAAGACGCCACCACTGCTCCACTGATTTCTTGGCAGAAGTCGTTAAATTGTTGACAAATTGCTGGCCAGTTTGCATCTGAGTTTCCGTTATGAGACAAGTAGACTATGGATGCAGCACCACCAGCAGCCGAGGTGGTCAAACCAATCATAACCTGCAAATAAAGACGAGACTCATAAAATAAATAATTTGAAAAAGTGAAATAAATGAAAGTTGTCTTACCGTGTCAAGGACGAGAAGAAGGACCCTTGGAGCTACCAAATGAGGGCGGATAATGCATACGATAGAGACAGGGATCGAGAGGGCTAGGTAGGCAGCTGTGATAGCGTTAGCGATTACAAAAAAACCTGTAACACAAAATCAAAATGAAACGTTTGTCTTTTTTAGTTAAAGTGATATATTATGTACTTTTTGATTATGACTTACGTAAAAACAGGTAAATCGTCAAACTCGGCTGTGAACTGAAAGAACTGAGTGAAGAAGGGAAGAGTTTTGTTCCGTGGAACCCATAGCTAATTTAAGGTATTATTGATTGAAAATTGTACCTTTATGATTCATTTTTTTTGTTTATATCATTAGGTGGTCAATTTTGAGCACATCGATGAATCAAAAATGGAAGAGGAAATGCGAAAGCCTTTATCATTACAGGTATTGTAGGTCGGCATCTCAAGAAAATATCTATGAGATATGACTGTCTAATTATTTTACGAGTTTTTTGATATAAGCTATTATTGATGTTCTATAGGAGGTTTGAAGGGAACTCCTTTGAAGGATCAATACCACCTACATTTTCTCGACTGACCTCTTTCCAGGCCTAACATTAGTATCATCAGAAACTCCAAAACCTATGTACTTCTACAAACTCAAAGTTGGCATTGTTTTTATTGTTTTTTAGTTTTAGTCGGGCTAAACATGGTATTTTTTTAGGCTGTGTAGGGAGCCTGGATTGTTGGTTGGTTTAGCTGTTGATTTGTTTGTATTTATAGGATATTGACATAGGTTTTTTTGTGTTGTCATTTACAATTACTGTTTGTTAATGAGTTGCTGTTTGTTAATTAATTGTTAATGTTTGTTAATTTCGAGCTTTGTAAATCGCACCCGTGCAACGCACGGGATACTTTCTAGTTGTAATATAACTCAAACTCTTAGATTTGAAAACCTATAAATAGAAGATAAACCCTAAACCCTAATTCATTGCAATACAAAAAATATCGACTAAAAGAAAAGGGTTTCTTTTAACGGTTATATGTTTATTTATTTAAAAAAAGGGTTTTTGTTTTCTTGGTTTTTGTAATAAGAGTTGTTGCTAGACAATTGTTGTACAAAGCATTAGACAAGTACTAGCATACTAGTATGTCGCTAAAAGAAGGTGTCGCGTACGTAACCGTAGATTAGATCTTACACTTAGATCTACGACTTTGCTTGCTTCTAATTCAAGGTAATTCTTTATCCGATTTATTATTTACTATGTGATCCTAAATTCCGCTGCCGTGTATTGTTTGACAATATGACTCTAGTTGTATACCAATAGTGGTATCAGCCAAAACATAGGTAAATATTATTTTGGATCTAAAACATCAAAATTGAGGGGGATCTGGGGTTGGTTTATTGTATGATTTTACAAAATTAAAAGGTTAATTTGAAATCAATCTACCTTGCAATTTGATGTTTAATTACCTTATTTACTTTTATGCAAAATTATGTTTATAAAGTTACATGCATAACCTTGTAATCATAATTAGATATATTGATATTGTTAAAAAGTAAATTGAATTAGTGACATATTATTAATTGTTAATTGAATATGTGCGACACAAAAGGATTACTATGATAAAAAGTTATGTGTGGTTTATTTGATATACGAATTGTTTACATATTGATAGCTTACGCAATCCAAACTTGTTTATTTGGACGGATGTATGTGGTCCGTTTCCTTTGAAACGGGAGTGATTCAATATATAAACAATGACCATAGAGACTTTTTAGGCATTACCCAATTAGTTGCGTAGAATAATTCTAAATTGTTTATTATAAATATTGTTTGTCAAATGTCTTTTGAAAGAAACAAAATTTAATAATAAGACTAAATAATTATTATGACGAGTTATTAATTTATTTTGGCACTTTTATACGTTCTATAACACATTTGGTTGGGTTTATATACCGTAATTTGGTCCAGCGACGGAACGTATAAATTTACAAAATATCTTAAAAACCATTGATTTAATAAGCGTGTGATTGGTAATTTATAACTAGATTGTACATGCTCAGTGTATTATTACCCAACTAGGCTCACCTACAATAGGGGACGATGTCTAGGAAAGTTATGCGGAGTGGGGTACACTCCTAATGAGGCAATGCTATTAAGAAATGTTGAACCATTCGCTACACCTCACATGCTTTCCTGGTCGTACTCTCGTAGAGCTACCGAAAGGGTTTTAATGATGACCATGTTACGATTAGTTGTATAAATTAGGTAATCATAGAAACAAGTTTAATAACCAGTAAAATAAAAACATTTTGTTTTTAACTAAATTACGTTACGGAATTGTTGCATGACAATTGCGTACGTAGATTTTTAACACCCATGGAATTTAAGTCAATTGCTATCCGTATTGCCTAGACAACTTGTACTTGCTCGTCACTCTACGTGAGACGTAGGTGAAGTGTATCCAAGGCGGATTACCACTCATAGTGAGACTGTGGTGGACTATCTGCGGTCTTCAGTCGGATGACTTAAATCGGGTTATGCAGTGAGACTGTAAACGCCGATAGCAATAAGATGCGACGAAACATGATTAATGTCACGATCACCATTTTGATGCTCGGATCGAATTATGACATTAAGTCCCATTTTCTAGGAGTTGCACCGGTAAATGCAATTACGGATCGTCACTTACCTTTTGAGTATTAATTAGTTCCTAGCAGATCAACTGATGGAACGGTAATATGTCAATTGGGTCCTAGTCTTAACGAAAGTAAACCATGGGTTTTACGTTTTGTTAAGAAATCTTATGTCGAAAGTACTAAAGAGAACTTTCTTCTGTTTTGTAGAAATGGCACAAATCCCGATTTAAGCGGGATTATGTCAGAAATCAAAACAATGTTCAAAGGTGAAATACTTACTGAACCAAGTTTTAATGATTGGTTTCATCAGCTGAGAATCGTTCTATGAGCGATGAAGTAATTACCAGTCATTAATAAACCGATATCTCTTGAGCCGAATGCTTATGATGAGATAACTCGGGCAACTTATCAAGCAGCGATAAGTAGCCGGATATAATGATTGTTAAGCTTCACATTATGTATGAGAAACAAGTCGGTCTTGAATTGAACGACTTGATTCAAGAATTACATTAGTGAAAACATGTTGTTGGAACGTCAGTATGGACTCACGTTGTCAACATAACAAGCTAAGTTAATCATTTAATAAGGATGAATTACCCTTTCATCAAACTATTGTTGTTCTAAATTGCCTTTCACAAGGTATTGGTGAATTTACACCTAACAACAATATGCATGGTATGGCTAAAATTCTCAAGAACTTCATATGATGCTCGTAGAGTTTGAGAAATTTCTTCCTAATCGGTTACTTACCAGATCCTAGCGGTCAGTGGTGGTATGGTTCAGATAAGAAAAGATAACCGCAAGCTAAGGGCAAAGCTAAACAAGATGGAACGAATAAACAAGCAATTGTTTATATTCCCAAGCCTAAGCTAACCCCTCTAGCGAAAAGAGAACATCCTACTAAGGATGATGGTTGAAATCACTGTTAAGTGATTAGGCATTGAAAGAGGAATTGTCCTACTCTAGCCGAGGTGAAAGATAAGAAGAGAGTCGGCAACGCCGGATCTTCGGGTATTTTCACTTATAGAATTACGTTTTTTCTCTAAAAACAAATACCTGAGTATCTGACATTAGTTGTGGTACTCATATTTGTGATTCCTTACAAGGATTTAGAGCAAAGAAGAAACTGAAGAATGGATCTCTATAACTATACGTAGGCTATGTCAAACGTGTAGTTATGAAAGCCATTAGAAGTTAAGACTTACATTTACCCTAGGGCATAATAATTGCATTATACAATTGTTATTATGCACTTACTTATGTTAGGAGGAATGTTTCAGTTTATGTTTTACAGAATAATGAATATGGTATTTCTGTTTCGAACATAATGTTATTATATTAATATGATTGATATTAATGACATATATGAAATAGATTTGCATGCTCATTCCTCTTTAAATTATAATTCTATATCTATTATTAGCACTAAATGCGTTAAGTCCAACTTGGACTCAACCTATCTATGACATTGTTGTATTGCGCACATATACAAGTATTGCATTAAAAGGCTTCACAGCTTTTAAAGTCAAATGATATTTTATTTGATAAATGCGAATCTTGTATGTGTTGGGCAAAATGACAAGAAAACCTTTTCCGTATGAGACGAAAAGGGCAACTGATCTTTTAGGAATCATACATACTGATGTATGTGATCCCTTTAGACATGTGTCAAAGAAAGGTGCTAACTATTTCGTTACATTTATGGATAATTTCAACAGTTATGGTTATGTTTAACTTGCTTAAACATAAACATAAGGTGGTTGAAACATTCAAAGTGTTTCAAAACGAAAGTAGAAAATCAACTCGGCAAAACCATCAAGATCCTTTGATCGGATTGTGGTGGTGAGTACTTAAGCCTAAAGATTAAGGATCATCTCAAAGCATGTGGAATTGTCCAATTGCTTACTCCTTCTTATACTCCACAACACAATGGTGTATCGGAGAGGAGAAATCGAACCTTGCTTGGCAGGGTATGATCAATGATGAACCTTAATATACTGCCATTATCTTTTGGGATTATGCTCTAGAGTCTGCTTTATGCATTCTCAATATGATTCCAACAAACTGTTCAAGTTGCACGATATTCCGAGTTTTTCGAAACACGGCTTATCGGACAAGGAAACAGTGGGAGGGTTGTAGAACTTGACAAGGTTCAAGAGGGAGATACATCACCTTCTACTCACACTGGTGATCAACAATTCGGGGGGGGGGGGGGGGGGGGATAGAGTTGAGCCTCAGTTTATGCCTCAATCTAGTCCGACTCAAGTTGTGATTGAGCCACAAGTTCAGTCTCAACAACAAATTGTTGATGCTCCAATTCGTAGGTCCGAAAGGACTATACGTGCACCTTCTACATTGAACTTAAACGTTAATCTAGAGGATGGTGACGTATAAGGGGATCTTAATGAACCTCGAAACTTGAAAGTTATTATCAGGTCCGGACGCTGATAAATGACTTCAAGCTGCGAATTTGGAGATTCAATCCATGGATGCAAACGAAGTTTGGAATTTGGTAGATAAAACTCCAAATGCCAAGACTATCGATTGAAAATGTTTCTTTTTAAAGATAAAGAACATACATGGATGGGAAAATACACATCTATAAAGCTCGTCTCGTGGCAAAAGGATTTACTCAAGTCTATAGTATAGATTATGAGGAAACCTTTTCCCCAGTGGCAGACATAAGAGCTATTAGAATTCTCTTAGCCATAGCGGCGTTCTATGACTATGAGATATGGCAAATGGATGTCAAGACAACCTTTCTTAATGGTTATATAGACGATGACGTCTATATGAATCAACAGAAGGTTTTATTGATCCATTACATTCCAACAAGTATGCAAGCTAAAGAAGTTCATTTATGGACTTAAGCAAGCATCAAGAAGTTGGAATAAAAGATTTGATGAAGAAATCAAAAGGTTGATTTTGTTCAGAATTTCGATTAGCCATTTGTGTATCAAAAAATTCAGTGGGAGTAATGTTACTTTCTTAGTCTTATATGTAGATGACATATAGCTAATGGGAAACAGTGCTCCAATGCTTGAAGATGTTAAATCTCATATTGGAAAATGTTTTGCCATGAAAGACTTAGGAGAAGTAGTATTGATTTGGGAATCAAGATCTTGAGAGATAGATCTAAGCGGTTAAATTGAGTTAAGTCAAAAAGCTTACATTGATGATATACTTAAGCAGTTAGTATAGAAAATTCCAAACATGGAAATTTATCAACGAAAGATAGACTTAATCTCAACATCAAGGATAGTGCTCTTACACCTCAAGAAGTGGGGCGCATACAAAGGATACCTTATGCTTAGGCAAAAGGATATATTTTGTATGTGATGAGATGCACAAGGCATGATGTGGCTTTTGCACAGAACATTGTTAACAAGATTTAACAGAATCCAGACGAAAGACACTGGATTGTTGTAAAGAACATACTAAAGTACCTTAGGGATACTAAAGATATGGTTCTTGTTATGTATGGTGGAAACCCTGAGGCTAATATTGGATATTGTGATGCTGGATTTCAGAAATAACCATCTCTACAACAGAATCTGAGTATATTGCATCTTCCAGAGATGCAAATGGAAGTTGTTTGGATCTGGAAATTTGTTTTTGTACTTGGTATTGTTCCCACATCCAAGACTCCTTTGGATAGATATTGCAACAAAACTGGTGCAATGATCATAACCAATGAACTCGAGGGTTCAAAAGGGAGCTAAACACTTTCAGAAGAAAAATCACTATATTCATGAAAGAGTCGAACATGGTGAAATTCAAGTACTCAAAGTTCACACAGATGACAACTTAGCTAATCCTTTCACCAAGGCTCTGGTAAAGACGAACCTAACTCACTTGGTTGAGGGTATAGGACTTCGTTTTTCTAGTTGTTTCATGTAATCTGTGATTGATATAGTATTTGGACATATGGATGTAATAAACAATTTTATTAAGAATGAATAATATTGAGGATATGTGACTTCATTTCTTATATAATTGTTATCCAATTTTTCATGTTTTAATCCTTGATCTATATTTATATTTATATTTAAATATTTTTCTAAATATCCGTTGTCGTTTGATTATGTGGGAGCATAATTGAATTAAGACAATGTCTGAGTAGTCAGCTTGGCTCACTAACCCGGATAGTGTACATTGAGATGAACACGAGATTATCCCACATGAATTAATACTTATAGATCCTTGTCATTAAGTATAATTCATAAGGTTTAATGTCCTTTGACTTGAGATGCAAGTTGGGAATCATGTACGTAGTGCATTATTTGATTCTAGTCAAACGCACTCCTGAATAAGGGTGTTATAAAGGCTATTTTTGGTAATGTTGCGAAATACGATGACTACCAATTGTAGTCAAGATAGGATTTGTTCCTTCAGTGAAAACTGAAGTTAGATACTAATTGGGCCACTCATGAATACTTAAGATGTATGTTCGGCCGAACCCAAATAAATCCTGATGTGCTCGATAGTATTTGGTAATCTTTAAGTGATTCGCGAAATGAGAAACAGTAGTTAAAATGGAATGATTTTGATCCATCAAAAGATTTTAACTAAGTATCTGTAACAAAAGGATATGAACCGAATATAGACTCACAGTGAGTTTTGGAGAAACTTACTCGTGCATTTATGGGAGCATTGATATGTTGCTAGACATTAATCAATGTTATCACGTTTGTTTGAAAATTATTCAAAAGTGGGAGCTGTTGGTATTTGAATAGTTTTAACAAATGTGTGTCCGTAAATGTGTGAGACTACGGGAGCGAACACATCGACATTTAGACACGACTACAAGTTTAATTTATTTATTAAATATTACTTAATGGTTAAGTGTAAATATTTATTAAATAGAGGGTTTATTATGTAAATAAGGAGGTTTCCTTATTGAAATATAACTCAAACTCTTAGATTTGAAAACGTATAAATAGAAGATAAACTCTAAACCCTAATTCATTGCAATACAAAAAATATCGAGTAAAAGAAAAGGGTTTCTTTTAACCGATCGGTTATATGTTTATTTATTTAAAAAAAGGGTTTTTGTTTTCTTGGTTTTTGTAATAAGAGTTGCTGCTAGACAATTGTTGTACAAAGCATCAAACAAGTACTAGCATACTAGTCTGTCGCTAAAAGAAGGTGTCGCGTACGTAACCGTAGATTAGATCTTACACTTAGATCTACGACTTTGCTTGCTTCTAATTCAAGGTAAATTTTTATCCGATTTATTATTTACTATGTGATCCTAAATTCCGCTGTCATGTATTGTTTGACAATATGACTCTAGTTGTATACCAATATATATGACTAATAATAATAATAATATAATAATAAAAATAATAACTTAATATTAATAATTATTATTCAACAAGATAAAGTGAATGGTGATCGGGTAAGTGATAGTTACCAGGGCCGGCTTTTGGGGTAGGCAGCCTAGGCCCAAGCCTAGGGCCCAATTTGTATAGGGGCCCAAAAAATTTGATATTTGCATCTGGTTAATTTAATTTATAATCAAAAAAAAAAAACAAGGCATATGAGACTACTGATCAAAGTAACGTGGGCCCAAAAATTGGGATTTTTTTATTGGTTTTTTTAATGAAAAAAATTGGGATTTGTAGTTTAGGTTTTCCAACATAATTTATCTTATTTTATTTAGTTTGATGACACCATTTTTTCTTCTTTGGCTCTCGTTGTCTCACATAATCAGATTTATTCCCTTCTTCCATGCTTCCAGGTATATTTTTCTTACATAAATTGTTATGATTCTATGAAAACCTTGCTATTTTTTAATGACTATTATTCACTAGCCACCAGCCAAAATAATGATTATTTTATTCCAATTTTTTCCATGAATTGTTACTTTTTTGATATTGTAATTTATATTATGTATTCAGTATTCACATCATATATATATATATATATATATATATATATATATATATATATATATATATATATATATATATATATATATATATATATATATATATATAATATTGTGTAATTTATGTTTTGTTTAGAAAGTGATTAGTTGTAGCTCTCAAGTGTAAGCTATATTTATTTGCTATAATACTTTATTGAATTATTGTTATCACACTTATGCTTTATTATTGATTTTTATCAACTTGAATTTTGGGGGCCTATTTTTTTCCATTTGCCTCGGGCCTAATCTTTTTTAGGCATTCTCGGAGACGGCCCTGATAGTTACCTGGTAGTGAACTTGATTTGACGAAATTTAAAAGATTGAGTGACTAAATTAAGAAATTAAAAGTTTGGTCTCTCACATGGAAAATGAGATGTTTTTTGGATTACTTTTATGCTGTTTGACCTTAAAAAAGAAGTTTTTAGAGAAAACATAACTATGTTTTCAGGCTTTTTGAGCATCGTTTGAGAGTATAACTAAAAGTTGTGTATTAGGTAAACATAATATTTAGTAAAAAAAAAAAAGAATCCAGAAAAATGAGAAGATAAGGGGATAAAAAGAATAGTCGTAAGAGTATAAATAGTTATAAAACTATATTTTAGTGTAAAAGTTTTTGAAGTTGTAATTACGAGTATGAGGTTTTAATGTTTAAATTGTTTATATTTTTGGTCTAATCTAGATATTACGTTAATTTCATCCATTCGTCTAATATTACAACTCAATAAAAATCTCTCATATAGTTATATCCAAATTCTAGTGTTAGAAAAACGATATTTTATCAAGTTTGTGATAGAATTTTTCATTAGATTAGGACTTTGAGTGATTTACTTTCTACATTATCGAGGGTTTGGTAATTAATACTTCATATAGTTCAAAATTATTTTTTTTCCCCGAATTTTTTTTTTCCACCTGAATTTCTTTTTATTATTAAAAAAATATTTTTTTTTATTGAAAGAAAAATTAAATAGCACATGTCACTCTTAAAATCCTTCATATCCTTCCTATTTTCAAACTTTTTTTATAATATCCTACTCATATATATATATATATATATATATATATATATATATATATATATATATATATATATATATATATATATATATGGGAGTGTTTTTGTAAAAAGTCTTATATTTGTAAAAAATGGAGAAAGCATTCTTGTAGTGACATGTGACAACTTTAAAAAAAAAAATATTTTTTTATTTTTTTAATAAAAAAATAATAATATTAAAAAAAGAAAAATCGAATTTTTTATTTTCGAGGAAACTTTTTTTTTTTGGCTCGAAGAAAGTTATGTACGAAAAAAATATGATGCACATTTATGATGCACACCTATGATGAACATTTATGTGTGCATCATAGTTGAATATTATAGCTTTTTTGTGTGCATCATTAATGTGCATCATATTTTGTGTGCATCATTAATGTGCATCATATTTTTTATATGCATCATATGACGTGGCATATTACGTTATAAAAAAAAATTCAATTTTTTTTTTTCCAAAATCTTCTTTTTTTTAAAAAAATTTCACATAAGTTGCCACATGTCACTACAAGAATGCTTCCTCCACTTTTTACAGATATAAGACTTTTTATTTGATTCTACTCCTATATATATATATAAACCAATATTCACCAGTGTATATATATGATATTCACCAGTGTATATAAAGCATATGTATATATATATATACACTGGTGAATATTATATGTATATACACTGGTGAATATTATATGTATATACACTGGTGAATATCATATTAAATATACACTGGTGAATATCATATATATACACTGTTGAATATTGGTTCCTAATGGTTCCTAAATATTTACATGGTTCTTAAATGAAACCAACTCTCTATATATATATATATATATATATATATATATATATATATATATATATATATATATAGGGTGAGGTTCGGGTAAGAACAACCCAAAGTCTAGGAACGCTAAGAACCAATGCTGACCGTCCGATTAAGTGATGATCATCAGCAGTAACCTTACTACTGATCAGTAGTAACCTTACTACTGATCAGTAGTAACCTTACTACTGATCAGTAGAAGGGTACCACTGATCAGTAGAAGGGTACTACTGATCAGTAGTAAGGTTACTACTGATCAGTAGTAAGGTTACTGCTGATGATCATCACTTAATCGGACGGTCAGCATTGGTTCTTAGCGTTCCTAGACTTTAGGCCGTTCTTACCCGATCCAGTTACTATATATATATATATATATATATATATATATATATATATATATATATATATATATATGTGTGTGTGTGTGTGTGTGTGTGTGTGTGTGTGTGTGTGTGTGATGGATCAATTGAGCGAAAATGAGCAAAAAAAATGTAGGAAACAAGAGAAAAATGGAGTTTATGAGACCAATACGGCAGATGTACTAACTCGTACATACCAAGTATGCACTCAAGGCCAGGAAGTCAACTTCCATGGATTCGTCGTATGCTAAACATATGCCTACGACGTATGGCTACACATGACACGTGAAAACTCATACGAAGTATACTAAACTCGTGCATACTTCATATCCAGAGTTGGCGAGAAAGTTTTATTTAAAGAAGTGCTTGAATTTTCCAAACAACAATGTTTTCGCATTTCTTTGGCGTTTTCGTGATAATAATTTTACCGTCTTTGTGAATGACTTTCATTTTTAATTGAAACTTAAAGAAATATATGGTCAAGTCTAAATCAACCCGCGAGGAAAACAACATGCTTAAACGATGGTTGTGGTCAGATCGCAAGTAGATTAACCTAATTGGATATGATTAAACCGTTCTATCCAAACGAACACTCTTAGATACAATGTGTATAATGAATGAACTTACTATTAGGGTAACAAATGTTTTAGTATCACGCATCAACCGATCAATTCAAATGAACATTTCTAAACTGATCAATCCAAGCAACAAACACATCGAAATTCAATCATATTCATATTATTTAATTCTATATTATCAATAACAACCTCTCCGTTGTTGTTCCTGCTAATGTCTAAGCATTTCATCATTGATATTTGTTTCCTCTTATATACATGTTTTTTAATTGACTAACAATGAAGATAATCCTTAAATTAGCGGTTTAAAAGTTTGATATTTGTTTCTTCATATGAGATATGTAATGTACATCTTGGTTGTTGGACCGGTCAATGAGATGACTATCATCCTTTTTTGTTTGATTTCGATAATAACAGTTCTAAAAATTGTGGTTAAAAAAGCAATACCGTATATTATTTACATATATAATATCAATAACAATTCATTACATATAAAAAAAATTAATTTCGAAATTTAAGTAAATAAAACCTTTTGATGCATATGAGAACTCATAAACAATAGCAAACACCCTTTTTAAATTTATTTATCACTTTTTATATTTTATTAATAAAGAATAATTCTTTGAATTCTTGTTTATCTCCTTCAATATCGGCTTCCAAAAAACACCTTAATTTCACCCAAATTTCCTCATTTTCACACCAAACTAAAACACACAACAACAATCATCAAAAAAATCAAACCCTAATCACACAAACAAACCCTAATCATACAATCAAACCCTAACCCTATATCCATCTTTTTTCTTACCCAAAATGGGTATCAAAATATACCTCCTAACCCTCACTTTAATCACTCTTTCACTCCCAAAAATCCACACACAATCTTCCTCAGATGCTGACGTCATGCAAACCCTAAAAAAAAATCTACAACCCCTAAAAAACTCACTCAATTGGTCTGACCCGAATCCATGCAACTGGGATCAAATCACATGCTCCAAACCCGATAACAACCGAGTCACCGGAATCCAACTCGGTAATCAAAACCTAAAAGGCACTCTCCCACAAACCCTAAATAATTTAACTGAGTTACATGTACTCGAGTTACAACATAACCAACTCACTGGTCTGGTACCAAGTCTTGCTGGCTTAACTCATCTTGAAACATTGTTACTTAATAATAATAACTTTACGTCGATTTCGCATGGTTTTTTTAATGGTATGAATTCTTTAACTGAGGTTTATTTGGATTATAATAGTTTTAGTACGTGGGAAATTCCTGATAGTTTAAAATATGCGTCGAAGTTACAGCTTTTTTCGGCTAGTAGTAGTAATTTAACTGGGAAAATACCTGATTTTTTCGGGGGTGAGTCGTTTAGTGGCCTGATTACGTTAAGGTTAGCTTTGAATTCGCTTGAAGGGGAATTACCTAAGTCGTTTTCGAGTTCTTTGATACAAAGTTTATGGTTAAATGCACAGAATAGTGAGAGTAAGTTAAATGGGACTATTGAAGTTTTGCAGAATATGACACAGTTAACTGATGTCTGGCTTAATGGGAACTCTTTTTCGGGTCCGTTACCTGATTTTTCGGAGTTGAATCAGTTGCAGAATTTGAGTTTGAGAGAAAATAGTTTAACTGGTGTGGTACCACAGTCTTTGTTGGATTTGAAGTCTTTAAAAGTTGTGAACTTGACTAAGAATTTGTTGCAAGGGCCAATGCCGAAATTTGATGATTCGGTTGTGTCGGATGTGATTGGAATGGGGAGTTTTTGTTTGCAAGGTCCGGGTGTGGAGTGTGATTCTCGTGTTAATCTGTTGCTTTCTGTTGCGGCGTCTTTTGGTTATCCTAAAGTTTTTGCTGAACAATGGAAAGGTAATGATCCGTGTAATTTGTGGTTAGGGATTACTTGTTCGAGTGATGGTAAGATTACTGTTGTTAATTTTAGAAAAATGAGTCTTACGGGTTCTATTAGTTCTAATTTTTCGTCTATTCAGTCTTTACAAAGGTTGATTCTTGCGGATAATAATATTACTGGAGCTATACCTGATGAACTTAAAGATTTGCCTAATTTGGTTGAGCTTGATGTTTCAAACAATCAACTTTTTGGCAAAGTTCCGGATTTTAAAGAAAACGTTAACTTGGAAACGTACGGGAATCCTAATATTGGAAAAAACAATCCAACTGTAACACCGGTTTCACCTTCTGGAAGTAATCGAAGAACGGGTAGCATTAGTGGCGAAGACGGAGGTAGTTCAAACACTGGCGTGATTGTGGGTTGTGTTATTGGCGGTGTTTGTGCGGCTTTGCTCGTGGGTTTACTCATTTTTTGCTACAAATCTAAAAAAACACGTGAGAATAATTTGGATTTTAACAATACAATGGTGATACATCCTCGTCATTCTGGGTCCGATGGTGACGGTATAAAGATTACGATCGCGGGTCCCAGTGGTCATACCGCGACCCGCGAAACAAATAGTTATACAAGTAGCGGGCCTACTGATATCCACACTATTGAAGCGGGTAATATGGTAATTTCAATCCAAGTTTTAAAAAATGTAACCGATAGTTTCAGCCGGAATAACATCCTCGGAAGGGGTGGGTTTGGAACTGTTTACAAAGGCGAATTACATGACGGAACTAAAATAGCCGTAAAAAGAATGGAAAAGGGAGTTTTAACCGAAAAGGGGTTAGATGAATTCCAATCTGAAATTTCAGTTTTAACAAAAGTTAGACATAGACATTTAGTAGCACTTCTTGGGTATTGTTTGGATGGAAACGAAAGATTGCTTGTTTTTGAATATATGCCACAAGGAACACTTAGTCGGTTTTTGTTTAATTGGGAAGACGAAGATTTGAAGCCTTTAGAATGGACTCAAAGATTGGCGATTGCGTTAGATGTGGCACGAGGTGTCGAGTATTTACATAGTTTAGCACAACAGAGTTTTATTCATAGAGATCTTAAACCGTCTAATATTCTTCTTGGTGATGATATGAGGGCTAAAGTTGCGGATTTTGGACTTGTTCGCCTAGCTCCCGATGGTAAAGCTTCACTTGTTACACAATTGGCAGGAACTTTTGGGTATCTTGCACCCGAATATGCAGGTACTTTTTTATCCCTCGTCCGTTAATTCACTTACTGTATCTTTGTACGTGTTTCTTGAAAGTGATTATATAATACTTATTAGTTCCTCCGTTCCAAACACTTTAATATGACCCTAATTTTATAACATTTACAGTTTTTTGACCATTAAGATCATAAGGAACACTGCGATTTTGCCTTAAAATTTGGTAAGACAAAAGTGCAAGATCCTCATTTCTTGATTTGTTTTGTGATCCTTGCGCAGTGGTCATGCTAATATGTATCGTTCCAATTTTATTGGATGTCCCCAAAGGAAAAACAAAAGACAAGAGAGTCTATCGATTTTCTGATTTAAAGTCGATATGGCAAAATTGAAGAGTTTTGAGGGTTAAAAGCTTAAAAACAATCTGGTGTACAAATCAACTTCCAGTATATTTGTAACAACACTAAGAATGACGATGTCAAGTAGTAAATATTAGATAACATGTTAATTTCGTATTTTATATATATTTGCTAAAGTATTTACTTAATTTATTCAGTAACTGGGCGAGTGACTACAAAGATTGACGTATTCAGCTTCGGAGTAATCCTAATGGAACTAATCACAGGAAGAAAAGCCCTAGAAGAAACCCAACCCGAAGAGAGTGTTCATCTTGTCCAATGGTTCCGCAGCAAAATGCATAACAGAGAAAAATTCAGGGAGGCAATAGACCCTTGTATCTACCCACACTTAGACGCAGAAGGTTTAGCCAGTGTAACCACAGTAGCTGAGTTAGCAGGTCATTGCTGTGCTCGTGAACCGTACCAACGACCCGACATGAGCCATGTGGTTAACGTTCTCTCGACTTTAGCTGAGCTTTGGAAACCTTCTGAACCAGACCCGGATTATATTTATGGAATTGACCTTGATACACCGTTGCCACAAGTGGTTCAGAGGTGGAAGGATATGGAGGGAATAAGCGGGTTTGACTCCACTGGGTGCACTGAAAAAACGCAATCTAGTATCATCTCGAGTTCAACATGTGACAGTCGTTCGTTTGGGCGTACAGATGGACGGTGAAATTTGTTTTCGGTTGGACAGTGGTTTGGTTTTGTTCATTCTTTCTAATGCTTATTTATATGCTATCTTTATTTATCATCTGTTTAATAATCTAGGGATGAGTTTCTAGTATTTCTGGTAGGATATGTTTCGGTTTTACTTTCGGGAAACTTTTGGATTGCAAGTTTTGATTAGCAAGTTTTGTATTCTTCCATTTTTTCTGAATTTTTTTAGGCAAACATCAGGGATACCCGAGATTATGAATTTTGCACTACAAGAAAAACGTCAACGAAATAAAACCATAACGAAGAAACAACAAAAGCTCAAACACACATCGAAAGAGCTGAACACTTGTTTCTCGTAAAGCTCGCGAGCGTTGTTGAGTTTGTACCATTTTAAGTATATATTTAATAAAAACATTTAAAAAAAAGATAATGAAGCAAAGAAAAGTGTTAGGTATTAAATCCCACATCGGTGGGTGATATGAAGAGGTAGAAAGACTTGATGCTATAAAGTATTCGCTTGGTCGACCGAAGAAAGGCATCTTTGCGCTTGGGGCAATGACGCAGCTAATGAGGTAATAACCGAGGCGCGTCAATTGCTGGTTGAAAACTATTTCCAAACCCCCTCCTCGGTCTTGGTTCTGCCTTGGCCGTCGAGAATTTCTGGAAGGGCTCCCTTTTTAAGGGTAAAGCCCTACAATTATGCACTTAAATATTTTGTTACTCACAAAAGTTTATCGTTGGTTGTTGAAGTACAACTTGTCGACCAATTTTGGTTGCACGGAGCTTTAGTAATCCATTCAAGATCCCCGATAGTTGAGGATTTCTCGCATTTTAAACCAAATATAAACCTATGAATACGACGGACCACTGGTTTAACGGTTTAACTTGCAGAAACTAGTAGAGGCCTGAAAATGGTTCTACACTCCGACATCATAAGTTATTCACCATATTCCACAATTGAAATGCTCTTTTTTACAAAAGAAAAAATTGATTATCGATCATATATATTTACATAATTACTATACTATCTAATCAAGTCAAATTAAATCTAAGATTGAAGATATCTAGTTCATCTCTAAAGTATCATATAGTTTGTGTGCCATTTTTCTCTTTATTGAATTTTATATGTGACCCCTTAAGTGTCTCATATACCTATAACCATAGTTGTTAAAATTATATGAGTCACGTGTCGACTCGTATAAACCGAATCATTTTTTACTAAAAAGGTACTGACTTGGATCATGACTCGGAAATGTATGACTCGTATCATGACTCGCACGACTAGTACGGTAACTCGTATTATGACTCGGAAATGTATTTAATTATCAATAAATTTAATAAAATAAACATAATATTAAATTATATTATATGTATATTATATATTTATTTTATAGATTTTTTAAAATCGTGACTTTTACGATTCGAGTCACGAACCAAAATTTATGAAAACGATTCACATTACCAATTACGAGTTGACAACTATGCGTATAACATATATGCTCTCTTAAAACTTTTTTATTTTGGTTTCAAATCATTTCTATATGATGATAGATGTAGTTTCTTACACCTAATATTTTCTCTTATAAAATCTATGACTTCGGTTTTCTTAGGCAAAAATTACTCTAATATATTAAAATGAATGGAATATAATAATCACAAGTTCACAACCCTATGTTTAAAACGTTAAGATATATATTATTCTTTTAAAATCATCCAATTATTTATCAAAATACGTTTTTTTTAATACGTTAATATGTTAACCATAGTCCTAAAAATTATTTTTAATAAAACTCTTTAAAAAAAGTTTAAGAAAGAAACAAAGTTTTAGACCCACAAGGATTCGTAAAATCCTTTTATGTCTACTCACTTCATATATTTGGTTTTTTGGTGGTCCATTTTCTACTTTTATATTTTTTGCAAAAGTTAAATTTAATTAATATTTTAAACTTAATAACACTTTTGATTTAGTGGGTATAATTAGATTAGATGTGACTAGCATTCAAACAAACCTTTGGGCCAAACTCTAGGCCACTTCAATGATCATCATTACCCTACATTAATCTTTTGTTGGGCTATCATTTGGGCTAAAATATGACTTCCTATAAACATTATTGTTATTTTATTTTCTGATAAATAACTTATTTTGAGTCGTTAATGTCTGAACGTGATATAATTAGTGAAAATCGAACTTTAACACCCTCGTCTCCTTTAGAATACTTGATGTCAAAGTGTGACGAAGCGAATTATATACTAGTATTTGAGAAACTTAAGTAAAGAGGCTCAAACTAGATATCTCCTTTCTTATTTCATTATATAAAAATATTAAATGGTCACACTCATCAAATAATTATTCAAAAGACAATGTTTGTTATATTTCACATCAAATTTATTATTTGATTTGAGCTATGAGTGGGTTTTTCCAACCATATTAACTTTATTATACATAACAAAAAGGTGAACATCAACATTGAAAAACATATCATTTAGGACCTTCATCAATCGACACTAAGAACTCCTTCCGTCTCTTGCAACCGCCTGTAATCAAATATATATCGATCATGGTTCTTACTAACATGATGGTCTTTCATTCATCGCATTATTTCATGGTTACAAATATATTTGAATAATCAATATATTTGAATAATCAATCAAACTTTTTTGGTGGCTATTTTGTCTGCCACCATGCCCTTAATAATCCGCTTACAAACAAAACACATGACTTTTAAATAAGAAAATAACGAAATATAATGCTTGTCATGAGCCCAGATGTTTGATTTTCTAGTTTATTTAGATGAAATAACAATGAATAAAATAAAACATATAATATATAAAATCGATTTATCGTGTTATAAGCTAGTTTAGTCACAAATTCAAATCGATAATTCTTTTAAAGAGTAAATTATACCTCTCTAAGTTTTTAAAATTACGTCAAACATCTTTTTAGTTTCTAAAATGTAACGATTATGATGTTTAGACGGATTAAAATTATTAAAATCCTTTTATATTATAGTCATTTTATTTTGTTTGAAAATGATTTTTTAATCAATTTATTTAATCTATACCAATGTTAAATTTTGAAGACTACGTAAGTTTGAAGTAATTTTTAGGTGTGGACATGTAAGTTACTATCTTTTTTTAATCATGATTAATTATTTGTCAGAAATGCTTAAATTTTTTATTGACATGATATAATGGGATGAAAATAAATCAGTCCATTATTTGATTTAATAAAACTATGAAATGTGAAAATAACAGGATTTGTAGATACATTTGTAAGAAAATTTAAGCATTTCTAGTTATTTTTAAATATGAGAACTTTAAACTCGATTTGAACAATTATATAGATACATGAATTCGGCAAATTAATAAGATGTTTACCGAAATCGGTTAATTTGGTTACATACGTAAAATAAGATGATTAAAGAACACACTTAACACTCATAACCATATATATTATGATACTTCATTTACTTTAATCAAATTATATAAAAATGACTAAGAAAAGATTAATTATATATAGAAAGAACCTCAGTCATTTTTTACTATGATAAAAACTCTGTAAATTAATACTCTCGGAACCATAAGAATTTATTAATTAAAAAAGTTATTAATTAATTAAGAATAAAAATGCTATAGATCTTCGAATCAAAACCAGAAAAATATATTAATTTATTGAGTTTATTAATTTATCGAGTTTATATTAAATCAACATCATTTAAATAAGGAGTATTAAATATGAAATAGCTATTTATATTAAAAGTAAAATTAGAAAAGTGAAATCTATTTTATATATTAACTATAAAATGAATTAAAATGTGACCGGTGACTTTTGTATTCCAAAGTTCTTCAAAAATATGTATGTATATAAGGAAAAAATAACTTTAAATATTTATTTCCCTAAAAAGATAACCAAGACAAAACTAGACGCCATATGCGACCCGACAAAGATTTGCATGAAACGACAATCTTTATAACACTATAAAGTTAATCCTACAGCCCATGAAACACGCAGCAACTACATCTTCATCTTCTGTTCCCTTAATACTTTTTTTTTATTACCTTTTTGCTATACACAATTTGAGAATCGTAAGAATTATGATGCTGTCCGATATTATAGTTTTGTACATCATACAATGTGTCGTATCAGATATCATGGCACGTTATGTATCATATTTTATGTGAATAGTATGACATGGAATGACCACGTTAAAAGTTTGTGTGTATCATATCACGTGACATGCCAACGTAGTATATATGGAGCGAAAAAAGTTTTTGTTTATCATATACTAATCTTGTTACGGATATGATGTTGATATTTGTAAATTTAAAGGTGAAATAAGGAGAAAGAATGACCGGAATATACATGTCAGGATTTTGTTAGTATGACGATATCTTTTTTTTTTTTTTTTTGTAAGTTTTTATTTGATCATTCAACATGTTAAATATAGGTTTAATAACAAGTTCAATCAAAAAAAGGATATCCCATCACTCGAGACCTCAACAAATCGGTCCTATAACTAACATGAGAAAGACATGGAACAAGAATAAATCGATTTATCTATCTAACACACATTTAAACCTATTGAATTAGAATTTCATTATATTTATACTCTAATTGAGCTACAGAAAAGAATTTAAAGAAGTATATGGATATGCAAACAATAAAATAACATTTCATAATAAAGCACAAAATCAAAAGCTTAATAAGTGTTTGTTTCGGCTCATGTAATGGTCTGAGCTTATGTAAATTTTGATAAGCTCATAAGTCCAATTTTTTCGGCTTATAAACTTATCAACTTGAACTTATGAACTTAAATAAGCTATAAGCTCAAGTTGATAAACTCATAAGCCGGAAAAATTAGGCTTATTTACTTATTAAAATTTACATAAGTTCATAAACCCGTTACATAAGCCGAAACAAACAACCGCTGAAATAGGTGGGGTCCTTCTACCAATTTTAATATACACGATATCCCAAAAATCAAAAGATTAAGAGACTAAATTATCAACAATAATTTTTTTATATATATAAAAACTCGTTTTTCAATCACATGAAAACAAAAAAGTTGATAGAAATCGACATAATTGTAACATTTCCTATATATTATTCCTTTTTTTTTGTAACAAAATAAAATATTATTTTTTAAGTTGAAAACAAAGAAAAAAAATATAAATATATCAACATAGAGGAGCTCTTTGAGGAACACCCTTCCTCTTATGAACTACACTCTTTTTAACCTTTATTCTTGAAGTTAACCAGTTGCTTCCTTGAGTACTTTCACCAACCGAATCGAGTGATGAAGAGAACGACGATTCATTTTCATATGCAAGTCCTTCGAAATCATAGTTTTCCTTATAAAACGAAAACGACACTATGTTGTGACTTTCTTTATTAAGTATATCATCTACCACCACCACCGACACCTGGAGAACAAATTTATATTAACAACTTCGAAGAATAATGAGTAACATAACAAAAAAAATAAAATTAAGTAGTTACGTTTTATCGTTTAAACATACCTTGCAAGCAATGGAACAAAAGCGGTTTGGGACATCTTGAATATGTCTTCCACATGCTTCACAATAAGTGCCATAGATTTTCGATTTTGTTGGTTTCATATCTTTATGTTGAGGTCGAGAATTCAAATGTACCGCTTTTTCACCATTGATCTTGTATGTCTACGTATAAAAAGTTTGAATTCAATGAGTTCAACTTAAAACGTAGACTTAAACTTAATCCGATTATCTTATCAATCTAGCAAATAAAAAAATATAGCCCTAGTTACAAGTGTACTTATTAATTAAATTCATTTATTCGAACTTAAAGTTTAAAAGATGTACCACAGTTAATAATTAGTGTATCAACTCACATACCGTTGAACTAACTCTTTAAATTGTAAATTGTAATCATTGATTAAATCCAATTCAATACTTACTCAGATAATTACATTTAATTCAATTCATTATATAATTGAAGTAATAAAGTCAGAAATTGAATAATGACAACAGAAAGTTGAAATGAAGTTCATACGTCCCACCTTTCATATTCATCAAAATTTAATTAAGAAAATAATTAAAATACGGGAAATGATTTGTGTTGTTAGCAGAACAAATTTTGCGTGCAACAAAGACTATTATATAATCTTTAACAAAATATAATTCATCGAGATAGAAAAACTAACTTGTATATAGGAGCAATCAAGATGTTTTTGGATATCTTGAAGACGAACGACATCATGGTACACATACCGGAACATTTGTAGACGACGATGGTGATGATGACAATGCGTTTTTAAACTAGTAACACAATGTTTACAAAAACATAGATTACAATCTATACAAAACACATTCATTTCATTTTTACGCAAGTTTCTATGATCAACGCAGGCCCCGAAAAACTTGCTTTCGAGCAAATTTACCACCCATTTGCACTTGTCGAGTTCGGGTTTCGACTTTAGTTGATGTATCATATTCAAAGTAGAGTGTGTTTTTGTTTTTGATTGTACAAATGGGAAAAGTGAGTGTTTTATGAGGAAAAAAAAGGGGAATGTGAGAGTGGGGAAATCAGCTTTAAAAGGATGGGTATTAATCATGAAAATGGGCAAAAGAGAAAATTATATACTCGTACTTTAAAATATGTATATTTTTGTTAAAGATTTTAATTCAGATTTACTTTATTGTACCAACAATCATTTTTTTAATCCTAACTTTTGATTAATTCATCATTTTATATATTTTTTCTAAATTGTCTATCAAGTGAAATATATTTAATCATCAATGTATCTTTGAATTATTATAGTAATATCATTTATATAATTATTTATAACCTAATCACAGTAGTTGATCATAGTTAACTAATTAATTCAACACTTTTTCATATTTTTATTCGGCGATAAATTATATTAGTAAAAACAATTACTCGAAAAACTAGGAAGATTTAAACAACAAAAATCAAAGAAAGAACTAGAGGTGTGATGTTTAATGGTTAGAGTTTTTTGTATTTTTGTTTCGGGTTTTTCGGTTTTACTTTTATTGAGGTCCAAACCAAAAATCAAACTAAAGCGAATTAAGCATTGAAAACCAAATCGAGAACCGAAATTTAATTCAATTTGTATTTTCGGTTTGAACCAAGAAAAAATGAAAAGATTTGCGCTTTAAATAAACAAGTTTAGGGTTTACCCTTGGATTTTGGATAAAACTTGTTTAGTGAAAAAGATTAACCAAACCCCAACCTGTTCCCAAAAAATGTATAGTTTAGGGTTTACGTTTAGGATTTGGAATAAGAGATTAATGGTTTATAAGCGGATATTTGAGAATTATTTTATAATAGTATCACTTGTTTTAATTAATCATGGTAAACGTTTTTAATAATAAAGAAAAAAACATATATAGTAATATTTTTGGTGTTTCGGTTTTCTTAGTTAGACGTATATCAAATCGAAAATCAACAAATTTAGGCTTGATTAAAAACCGAACCAACAAAAAAAGTTAGGCTTGATTAATCGAACCAACTAAAAGTATAGGCTTGATTAAAAACCGAACTCAGATTGAATTGTGGTTCGGTTGGCTTTTATAAGGTTTTAGTTTACTAGGTTTGGATGGAAACGAAGGTATGTGACCTCTAGAAGGAACTCTATAAAAAGGAAAGTTCATCAAGTTTACATAGCCCTATTAATTATAACGAGTCAGGTTAAAGACGTGTATCAGTAAATCCATACTCGTATTCTTAATATAGCCAATACACATACCCAACTCCATACCCATAATGGTCCTTATTATTAAGTTTACCCAGGTTTTTCGGGTTTTCCCACTAATACGTACTAACAGTCTCCACACTCGTCAAACTGTCTCCAAACCCGATGTACATGTTTCGAGAGGGTGTATCCCCGTCCAACATATCCTAAAATAAATAAGTGCGTTATAAATTTTAGTATGATGGTTAAAAGGTTTCCTTCCCAGTATTATGTAATATTTAGTTAATGACATGACAAATTTTTTAAATGCTTTCAATCAAAGTTGTTAAGATAAAGATTATACCGAAGATCGTTTTCGTATTTGTAAATTTGAAACGAGATCGTATAAGGCTACTAAAATGAGTTTTTATCAAATAATTAAATTTATAATTCATATAATTACTAATAATATGTCAAAATCATTGACTGCTTAATATTTTTGATGAAATGGATATAATAAAATTCATGTAGGTATACATATAATTTACATAATTGAGTTAATATTGTTTTAGATCTTACATATGTTTTTAGTTAAAGTAAAAAACTTTAAAGGTTATTTATTAAGTCTTTTAACCGATTAGACGATTTGGTTTTAGTTTATTTTAATAAAGCTAATTTATTTGAAGTATTTTTATTCTAAAATTAAAAAAAAAAACAAGATCAAATCGTACAAAAGAATATAACATTTAAAGATCAAGATAGAGATTCTGTTAAAATTTATATATCTATATCCTCTATAGTATCGAAATCATTTTTGATTTATAGAATCATAAAATTATAAGATTTAAAAAAAAAGATCGTGATCGTAACAATTTTTTTTTTAAGTACAATGACTAAAAATTGTGTGGAAGTATCCCTAGTATAGTCATAAAATTATAAGATTTAAAAAAAAAAAAAAAAAAAAAGAGGTTAGAGGAAAAGGGGAAGATAAAAATGGTAAAGATTTGATTGAACACGTGGAGACGTAGCAAACCACTCAGGTATTTCTTGCCAATCAATTTAGGCGCCGTTTTACCTCCCCAAAATAAGTAAATCAACACTAACCAAAACACCTTTAACAAATCTACAAACAATAGTTAATTATACATTAATATAAAATCAATTATTATTAATGCACTAAAGGGATTATGTTTGATACTAACACTTTTATATTTATAGGCTGTTTCTAAAATGTATTGCCACCTTATTTTATCAAATTATACATATAATTATCTTTTTTATTGATAAGCTTTAGAATTGTTCAAGACTCTTATATTTTATATGTTCCACTTTCTTGCAAAGACCATGTTTTTTTACTCAAATGTATACGATTTAACTGGAACATTATCGTGATCATTTTCGAACCTTTTTCTAGACTATCCTGAAATATTATAGAAGAATGTTTTAAGCTTGAGATCACATATATATTACTATGACAACTAACAAAGTAATAGTTTTATGTTTTGATCACATATTATATGTTTTCATTGAGTTTTGTGATGCTAAAACTAATCTAAAATAATTTGGTTTCCATTTTAACCTTGGTAAAAAAGCCTTTTGGAATAGAAAATTTTGATTTGTTTTTAAAAAGTAACATTGGGATTTGAGACTTTTGATCTAGTTCCTTTCGGTGGAATTTAAATAGAAAAAAAAGAAAAGAAAGAACGAATTGTAGCTAGATTGATTTCTTGTGTTTCTTGGAGAAAATGAAATAACATTAAAAATGTGTAGTTGTTACTATCTTTGTATATGAAATGAGGTTCCCCATAATTTCGATGGTCATAACCTCAAAGTACCCTTAATTCCTTAAACATGTTTCGAGATGTCATTGGTGCAATAAAAAAAATATAAATCTAAGCCTTTTATCAATACATGTCTTTCACTTTTTAAAACGAAAAAAATAACTATAGACCAAAGTTCTATTAGTATCGCGGCTTGTTTAATTCTAGATATTTCATGTGAATTGAATAAACGTACCAGGATTTCTTCATTCCTAAATTAAGTAATATAATTTAGGATTTTGCTAAACATAGCTTTCGAAGTTATGTTTAAAAAGTAAAACACACATAATTGTATTACACACGTTTTGAGTTGCCCTTAATTTAATTAAAATGGTCTATATTTTACATATAGATATACCAACTTGGCAATTTGCATAAACAATTCACAACACAAATGTGAATGGGTTTAAAAACTACAACCTATAAAGTCGTGTTAAAAAGGGACTGAACTGCAACAAGTATAGAACTACAGATGATTATGTTATAAACACAGGGATTTCACTCGGCCGACGCTACACATATGCATTTTTCAGTTGAACTTATGTTGACTCATCAGCAGGAAGTTATTGCATTCCCTGTAACCAACACAATTCAGTTAAACTTGGACATATTATAATCTAGCAATGTCAAATTACAAAGCTGGAATTAGTGATTCACCCGCTCAACAAGTTTCGGAACCAAGTCATAGTTTTTACCCCTTCACAACAACAGGAACTAGACGCTTTTCCAGATTCTTCGAAACCAAGTCAAATTTGTTTGATGTATTAGTATAACAGATTAGGGATTTAAACGATGTTACTTTTATTGCAGAGGGAGTTAGTAGTTGATATAACCATTGAGGAGAGATATTCCAGTGAGGCGTAAAAGATGAAGGCGAATGCAAATAGAACGGTTAAGTTGAAGGTGTAAGTGAAGGTGGAGTCGATACGGACAGTGAAAGTGAAGTTGAAGGGGACAATAAAGGCATGTCACTTTCTTCCTCAGTTTGATCTCTAAAGCTAAGAGACACTATTACAAACAATGATTCAAAGTTAATTTCGGGGAATCAATAGCTAGGAACAGGACGTAAACGAGTGTGGCATCCAAAGCCTGAACAAAATATTTGGTAAATTAGTTTATTACTACTTTCAACTCAACTTTATTACTCTTTTAAGATTACAACATAACCCAAATCGACTTAAAATATTGCCTGAAACTTTTAACAGTCCAAGAAAAAAACGACTTTTTGCGGAAAAAAACCATTTTTTACATGGAAGCCAACATATCTAATGATCGTAAGGTTAACTTATAATAATTATAGATATTGGATGTGAGTACAATCACTTTCGGGGTTGTAATTGTAGAAATTAATAATTGGGTTTTGTGGAAGAATATTTGTATTTCATCACTTTAAAACGATTACATAGGACACCTATTTATAGGAAAATAATAACCTAACGGGCCCAAGTCCACATACGGACTTGGGCTTACATTTGTTTTGTGTTCCTATGTCTAACATTCCCCCTCAAGCTGAGTAGCGGGATTTCCAATGCTCAACTTGTCAAGACAGTGATTGAAGATCTTTCCAGTAACCGCCTTTGTGAGAATATCTGCCAGTTGATCTTTGGATGACACAAACGGAAGTTCGATAATCTCATCTTCAAGTTTTTCTTTGATGAAGTGCCTATCAACTTCAACGTGTTTTGTTCGATCATGTTGAACTGGGTTTCCTGAAATCTGGATTGCAGCTTTGTTGCCACACATAATCTTGCTAGCTTTTTCTGAGGGATATCCAATTTCTGATAGTAGTTTTCGCAGCCATAGAACTTCTGCTAAACCTCGTGCTATTCCTCGAAATTCAGCTTCAGCACTTGAAAGAGCGACTACCTTTTGATTTTTACTTCTCCAGGTAACAAGATTTCCTCCCACTAGAGTAAAATACCCTGATGTAGATCTCCTATTACCTTTGTCGCCTGCCCAGTCAGCATCAGTGTATGCATCAATCTTCAGATGCCCATTTGGTATGAACAAGACTCCGTGTCCAGTAGTTCCCTTGAGATACCTGATAATCCGCAAGGCTGCTTCCATATGTTGGACTTGTGGTTGGTGCATGAATTGACTTATAACTCCTACCGCGTATGCGATATCTGGCCGAGTATGAGCTAAGTAGATAAGTTTTCCCACCGTTCTCTGATATCTTTCTTTATCTGCCAGTTCAGCTTCATCTTCCATGAACAATTTTTGATTAGCAATCATGGGAGTGTCTGCAGGTTTGCAATCTAGCATTCCCGTCTCCGCTAATAAATCAAGGACATACTTTTGCTGACAAATGAAGATCCCGGCTTTTGATCTTAGAACTTCGATTCCGAGAAAATACTTGAGTCTTCCCAAATCTTTCATTTCAAACTCTTTAAAGAGATTGGCTTTCAATTTTGTCATTTCCTCCGAATCATCTCCTGTAATAATCATGTCATCAACATAGATTATTAAACAGGTTATGAGTTTACCTCTCTGTTTCAAGAATAAGGTGTGATCATAATTGCTTTGATTGTAACCATATTTCTTCATCACTGTGGTAAATCGACCAAACCAAGCCCGTGGAGATTGCTTTAAACCATATAGAGATTTCTTTAGTCGGCAAACTTTTCTGGACTCGGAACTATCATGAATTCCAGGTGGAGTTTCCATGTAGATTTCTTCCTTCAGTTCTCCATGTAGGAAGGCATTCTTGACATCAAACTGGTGCAGTGGCCACCCCTTGTTTGCTGCAACTGAGAATAGAACTCTAATAGTATCAATCTTGGCTACTGGTGAGAAGGTCTCACAGTAGTCAATCCCATAAGTCTGAGTATACCCCTTTGCGACTAATCGAGCTTTATACCTTTCGATTGATCCATCGGGTTTATACTTGATAGTGAATACCCACCGACATTTAACGGGTTTCTTTCCTGGAGGCAGTTCACATTCTTCCCATGTTTCACTTCTTTTCAGGGCTTCAAGTTCAGTGCCAATTGCTTCCTTCCATTCTTTATATTTAAGTGCTTCTTCGACACTTGTTGGTATTTTTTCAGAACATATGGCGTTTGCGAAGGATCTGGCTTCTGGAACTAAATTCCTCCTTGCGATATTTGCAACTGGATATCTTGACCCTTTTGAACTTCTTTCAGGTGAGTATCTGTTAGGCGGGATTCCCCTAGTTGATCTAGGAGGGAGATCATACCGAGCTTGTTCAGTCACACTCGGAGTTTCCACCTCAACCTGTTGCTCATCATTACACAAATCAGAGTTATTGGGAATATCTGGAGATTCAGAGCCACTTACCTCGGATATCAGTTGAGGAGGATCATTATTGGTGGCAGTGGTACTGTCTTCAGATTCTTCAGAACTTTCTGTCTCCGGCGTGGGTGTATCAGTAGAAGCACAATGCACGGGTGGTGCCCAACTTATCCATCTTAATGCGTCGTTGTCATTTTCCCCCTGACCATGAAGATGGATATGATAAAAGAACTCTGTTTCGATAAAGTCACAGTTCATTGTGGTGAACATGTGACGTCTACTGGGGCTGTAGCACCGATACCCGTGTTGATTGACACCATACCCCAAAAACACACATTTCTCTGCACATGGATCAAGTTTTGAACGCTCTATTTTTGGTATATGAACAAAAATAGAACATCCAAACACTCGAGGTTCAAGGGTTAGAGTTGATGGCAATTTATGGAAATGTGAAAAACTTTGGAGAGGAGTTTTGAGTGCTAAGGCTCGGGTTGGAAGTCGATTAACAAGATACGTTGCAGTGACAAGGGCTTCTGGCCAAAAAGATTTTAGAACTTGGGATTCAATCATAATAGCCCGTGTGATTTCCAATAAAAAACGATTTTTTCGTTCTGAAACCCCATTTTGTTCAGGCGTGTGAGCACACGAAGTTTGATGGATAATTCTCCGTGTTTGACAGAAGGTTTTCATGGAGGTGTTACAAAATTCCCCCCCATTATCTGACCTGAGAATTTGGATTTCACTTTTGAATTGGGTTTTGACCATGTTACAAAAGAGTGTGAACTTCGTAAAAACTTCTGACTTATTTTTTAAAAGATAAGTCCAAGTCATTCGAGTACAATCATCTATAAATGTCAGAAAATACCGGAAATTTTGTCCTCCTTCAATTTTAGCGGGACCCCAAACATCAGAATGAATTAACAAAAAAGGTGAATCAAAAGTATCATTTGGTTTAAACGTATGTCTATGACTCTTTGCCAAAATACAAGTGTCACAATGAAAATCTTTATTTTTAGGAAATAAATGCGGAAATAACTGACGTAAATACCCAGTGGACGGATGTCCCAATCGTCGGTGCCATAACCATTCTTTCCTATCGTTTGAACCATGAGTCAGCATAACTGAGCCTTGTTGAGTGACTTCATCTACGTAATATAATCCTTGTCTCTCAGTACCACGCCCAATGATCCTTCCCGTCCTGATATCCTGCAAAATGCAAAATGTAGGGTGCATTAATACCACACAGTTTAATTCTTTCGTAACATGACTAACGGATAACAGCTTGTGTGATAATGATGGCACATAAAGGCATCTCGAGAGTCGTAATTCTTTCGATATTTCAATGGTTCCCCCTCCTTTAACTGGGAGAGTTTCCCCGTTAGCTGTGTGAATTCGTATTTTGTCAACTTTCGAGTTTGACGTTAGATCGGTTATATCAAACGTCATGGTATCAGTGGCACCACAATCAAAAATCCATGAATTACACTTGCCGTTTTTGGTGGCAACATTAACTTCTCCAGATCGGGAAGAAACGTTCTCCTCTTCGAAATCATGCACGTTTAACATTAACTTCTTTCCTCCGCCGTTAATCTCTTTGCTGTCTATGACGGTGGCAACTTTTCCAGTCTTGGAAGTTTTGTGGTTATCACTCCACCATTCTGGATATCCAACGATCCTAAAGCATTGTTCTTTAGTGTGTTTCGACATACCACACTCTTCACACTTGAGTTTCCTCTTATCCACCTTTGATTGAGTTCGAAAAACCGGCTTGTCTGACCGATGATTCTTGAAAGGAGGTTTTGGGTTTTGAAATTTGTTCTGAGCTCCGTTACGAAGCAAATTTATTAGTTGCATTAAAAGGTTATTATTTTCTTCACCAGCCATATTGGTTTTAACGAGTGTTCGAATGGTTGATGTTCGAATAGGACTAATATATGTTCGAAGAGGAGATAGTCTAATAAAAACTTTAAATGTAATTGGGCCTAAGAAGCCCAAGTTTGTGATAATTAGTAAAAGGACACGTGATTGAGATAGGATATTGCAGCAAATTAAATATTTATTTTCTTTTCTTTTGGTTATCTCAGCCGCCACACACAAACATGAATGGAAGATGTATTTAAGCTTTTTCTTCGTCAATTGATACCAACACACACCGAAATTATCTTCAACGAACAAGCATCTTCGTTTCAAAATTCATCTTCGAAGAAAGGAGTTCGTGTATGAAGATTTGTAAGTCGAATGGAAGCTAGCTGATTTTCAGTCGAATGAAAGGAGTTCGTGTATAAAGGATTCGTGTGAGTTGTTTTTTCAGTCGAAGCTATTGATTTGTTCGAAGCTATTGAGTTGTTCGAAGCTGTTGAGTTGTTTTTTTTCCAGTCGAATGGCTAGTTATTCGAAGGTGTTGATTCTCTATTCGGATAGACAGGTCGAAGATGATGGTTCTCTATTCGGATAGACAGGTCGAAGATGAAGACTCTTCAGTCGAACACACAAGTTCGTGTGTGATGGTTTTCTGTTCGAATGGCCTATTCCAATTTGTTGATTCTTGATTCGAATGGTTTAGTTCGAACAGTTGTTGATTCTTGATTCGAATGGTTTAGTTCGAACAGGTACGTGTAACCGTAACCTGCTCTGATACCATGTAGAAATTAATAATTGGGTTTTGTGGAAGAATATTTGTATTTCATCAGTTTAAAAACGATTACATAGGACACCTATTTATAGGAAAATAATAACCTAACGGGCCCAAGTCCACATACGGACTTGGGCTTACATTTGTTTTGTGTTCCTATGTCTAACAGTAATGTGTGTGTAAACCCGTAAGGTATCTACATATGAAGATAATTGAAGATATGGAAAGGTATTAGAAGAATCTAGAAAAATACAGGCATGAAGTGTGTAGAAAGTGTTGGTAAAGGACTATAAACAATGATTAGAGACAAATTATAAATTGGATTAGTTAAGTATGAACCTAAAAATTGGGTGTCTAAAGTCCAAGTGTTTTGAAGTCCAAGTGACTTGAGTTTGAATAAATCAGGCTCAACGGTCAGACAGACTTAGCAACTACACGTCAAACCATCAAAGGGGATGGTTCGGTGGTTTGAAGGGTAAAGTGACCGTCCGGAAATGTTTCTGGGGTGGTTTGAAGTCTCGTGCAATGAATAAACAATTACTGTGTCAAGTGTTCAATCTTACGAATTTGTTAGTGCTTTTCGTAACGTAAAATCGAATATTCTTGCTAAATTTTCCTTAATTTTATGGTCCCTAGATTAATATATTCATATTAATCGATCCTTATATGTATGAGATGGTATGTAGGGGTGACAAAATATGTGGTCAAACCCGAATTAACCCAAATCCAAACCCGAATAAGGCAAAATGGGTCTGGTGACTTCAGGTTCATAAACCGGGTCCCTCATATCAACCCGAATAACGTATTAGGGTCGGCCTTTGGTCTAGTATAGATTGGATTTCAGGTTGTTGGAGCATATTCGTCATTGTTTGTAGTTAGTACTTAGTTTAGAAACGTGTCGTGAAGCCTAGCATGTATATAAATTGAGTTGTAAAGTGTTTCGTGCTTTTATGGGCTGTTACGCAAGTGTGTTGCGCAGGCAACACACCTGTTGCGCAACACCCACTCCGGGTGTTGCGGTTGCGTAACAAGTTAAGGTTTGGTGAAAACTATAAATACCCCAACTTTCAGCCATAAATTAGCCGTTTTAGAGAGAGAAATTGACTCTTAAGCAACCTTGAGTCCACCCTTGCGCAACAGCTTTCCCGACTGTCCAAAGTCTTTGTGATCGCTTGTATTTGATATTATTTGTATTGTACAACATTACGTAAGCTTAATAATATCAATCATTCGGTTATTTGAATAGTTGATATAGGTAATTTTAAAGTTTATTAGGGTAGTGTGGAAGTTTGGATTAGAAACGGAATTGTACGGTACGGTGTTGTAAACTTAGTTTTTGAAAGTACCTATGGGTTTTTAAAATTTGGGTTTTGATTTTAAAATGGTATATTTGATTTGATTGAGTTTTTTATGGATTAAATGGCTTCAAATACTATTCTTAATACATTCTTAATGCTATTGTAACGTAGGGGATTATTTGACATCAGTATCACACACCTAAACGTAATTCTAACTCGTACGGGATGTAATCTAGGTTTTACAATAAAATAAGCGTTTTATAAGGTATAAATTGGTTTGAATAGTTGATATAGGTAATTTTAAAGTTTATTAGGGTAGTGTGGAAGTTTGGATTAGAAACGGAAATGTATGGTACGGTATTGTACAATTAGTTTTTGAAAGTACCTATGGGTTTTTAAAATTTGGGTTTTGATTTTAAAATGGTATATTCGATTTGATTGAGTTTTTTATGGATTAAATGGCTTCAAATACTATTCTTAAGACATTCTTAATGCTATTGTAACGTAGGGGATTATTTGACATCAATATCACACACCTAAACGTAATTCTAACTCGTACGGGATGTAATCTAGGTTTTACAATAAAATAAGCGTTTTATAAGGTATACATTGGTTTGAATAGTTGATATAGATAATTTTAAAGTTTATTAGGGTTAATTGAAATTTGAATAGATGGTTTTTCGATATGAATGTATGTGTAGACAAAAGAAATATCGAAGAGAAGGTTTGGAAAAGGGTTAATCGAAATTTGAATAGATGGTTTTTCGAGTTTTCAAAGTTGAAATAAAACCTTTTATGGACTCCTCTCAAAACTTAAATGGGTCTTTTAATCATAACATGTAAAAATAAAAAGATAATTAAATTTTCAGGTGGTTCAGGTTGACCCGAAAACCTGTGTTGGTCGTCCTCATTGGACTGTAATTTGGACCCAATAACTAGAAAGTTGTGGAATGACTTTAAAGTGACTTTATGTTGGTGTAACACTCAAATAACCGAATGATTGATATTATTAAGCTTACGTAATGTTGTACAATACAAATAATATCAAATACAAGCGATCACAAAGACTTTGGACAGTCGGGAAAGCTGTTGCGCAAGGTGATTCAGAGCAGACTGAAGAGATGGTTTAAAGTTTATTAGGGTAGTGTGGAAGTTTGGATTAGAAACGGAATTGTACGGTACGGTGTTGTAAAATTAGTTTTTGAAAGTACCTATGGGTTTTTAAAATTTGGGTTTTGATTTTAAAATGGTATATTTGATTTGATTGAGTTTTTTATGGATTAAATGGCTTCAAATACTATTCTTAATACATTCTTAATGCTATTGTAACGTAGGGGATTATTTGACATCAGTATCACACACCTAAACGTAATTCTAACTCGTACGAGATGTAATCTAGGTTTTACAATAAAATAAGCGTTTTATAAGGTATAAATTAGTTTGAATAGTTGATATAGGTAATTTTAAAGTTTATTAGGGTAGTGTGGAAGTTTGGATTAGAAACGGAAATGTATGGTACGGTATTGTACAATTAGTTTTTGAAAGTACCTATGGGTTTTTAAAATTTGGGTTTTGATTTTAAAATGGTATATTCGATTTGATTGAGTTTTTTATGGATTAAATGGCTTCAAATACTATTCTTAAGACATTCTTAATGCTATTGTTACGTAGGGGATTATTTGACATCAATATCACACACCTAAACGTAATTCTAACTCGTACGGGATGTAATCTAGGTTTTACAATAAAATAAGCGTTTTATAAGGTATACATTGGTTTGAATAGTTGATATAGGTAATTTTAAAGATTATTAGGGTTAATCGAAATTTGAATAGATGGTTTTTCGATATGAATGTATGTGTAGACAAAAGAAATATCGAAGAGAAGGTTTGGAAAAGGGTTAATCGAAATTTGAATAGATGGTTTTTCGAGTTTTCAAAGTTGAAATAAAACCTTTTATGGACTCCTCTCAAAACTTAAATGGGTCTTTTAATCATAACATGTAAAAATAAAAAGATAATTAAATTTTCAGGTGGTTCAGGTTGACCCGAAAACCTGTGTTGGTCGTCCTCATTGGACTGTAATTTGGACCCAATAACTAGAAAGTTGTGGAATGACTTTAAAGTGACTTTATGTTGGTGTAACACTCAAATAACCGAATGATTGATATTATTAAGCTTACGTAATGTTGTACAATACAAATAATATCAAATACAAGCGATCACAAAGACTTTGGACAGTCGGGAAAGCTGTTGCGCAAGGTGATTCAGAGCAGACTGAAGAGATGGTTTAAAGTTTATTAGGGTAGTGTGGAAGTTTGGATTAGAAACGGAATTGTACGGTACGGTGTTGTAAAATTAGTTTTTGAAAGTACCTATGGGTTTTTAAAATTTGGGTTTTGATTTTAAAATGGTATATTTGATTTGATTGAGTTTTTTATGGATTAAATGGCTTCAAATACTATTCTTAATACATTCTTAATGCTATTGTAACGTAGGGGATTATTTGACATCAGTATCACACACCTAAACGTAATTCTAACTCGTACGAGATGTAATCTAGGTTTTACAATAAAATAAGCGTTTTATAAGGTATAAATTGGTTTGAATAGTTGATATAGGTAATTTTAAAGTTTATTAGGGTAGTGTGGAAGTTTGGATTAGAAACGGAAATGTATGGTACGGTATTGTACAATTAGTTTTTGAAAGTACCTATGGGTTTTTAAAATTTGGGTTTTGATTTTAAAATGGTATATTCGATTTGATTGAGTTTTTTATGGATTAAATGGCTTCAAATACTATTCTTAAGACATTCTTAATGCTATTGTAACGTAGGGGATTATTTGACATCAATATCACACACCTAAACGTAATTCTAACTCGTACGGGATGTAATCTAGGTTTTACAATAAAATAAGCGTTTTATAAGGTATACATTGGTTTGAATAGTTGATATAGGTAATTTTAAAGTTTATTAGGTTTATATGGAATTATGGATTTCGTCCCTAAGTTTGAAAAGTTGCATAGATCGTCCCATTGTTTAAACTAATTACTCATTTCGTCCCTAATTTGGACGTCCGTTAATTTCCACCGTTAGCCTTCCCTCACGTGTTAAACACGTGAGGGGTATTATTGATATTTTGTTAAGGATGTTAAGGACCATATACGAAATTTAAGATATGGGGAAAATAGTCACTTAGAAAAATATAACATATATGTTAAACAAATGTCTATTTTAGTCATGAAATGTGTATCAGGTATGTGGACAATTAGGGTAATTTGTTAAGTTAGAAAGAAAAGCACGTAATTTGTTTCGAACCATAAGAACAATTTATATCATTTACTTTTAATTGTAAGACAAAGAACACAGCAAAACTAATATCAAATTTTCAAATTACCAAAGAAAAAGGAAAGAAAAAATCTATGTTCATGATGAATAATTATTTTCATCTTAGTAAAAGTTAGATTTTTTATTGTGTAGAAAATTCACAATGTGTAGTACTCAATTCCTACCTCCTTTATATACAGAAAAAAATATATAAATTATCTATATAGTTTATAAAAATTACGGATTTCGTACTCGAGTTTTAAAACTTACAATACTCATTCACGAGAATATAATTACATTTATTGTTCTTAAAATAGATTTCTATTAAAAATTATCGTTAAAACCACCATTAACTAAATACATATTTCACATGTTAATGGATGTTTGTTGGAATCTAGGGTTGAAAAGCGTACCTAAATTTCCTAAGGAGAGATGAGTTGTGTAGCTTTATAGTTATAAACGAAATCCGTAATTTAAAATAAACCATAGAAACGACTCATGTAAGTTATTCTCTATATATACATGCTAAGTGTTGTCATTTGATTTCTAGAATTTTGTTTCTTATCTAGATAAAGTGTGTAGAAGTTCAAATGTAAATGTCGAGAATAGATTATTGTAGATTAATAATACTCTGGATATTTGTTTTAATACCCGGAGTTTTAGTATAAATAACTCATTATCTCCTCATTTGTAAACTGTTAGGGGAACCGTCCTATCGGACAGAATGGGTTTATAAGAAAGTTGATAAAGCACTTCAAATAACTCTTTAATCCATTTTATAAAATGAAAATCATGGACAAAATCATAATGAAAATATTTTGGCCCTTGTTTATAATCTAACTAACTAATCAGACTCCTTAATTAACAAAAAGGAACCCAATATTAATTTAGGAGTTAATTACAAAAGTTTTTCCTATAATTTATTTTTAATTACGGATTTTTGTACTTAAATTTAAAAAGTTGTATAAATCGTTCACTTTTAAAAACTGGTACGTTTTGTGTCCCTAATATAGATACTCGTTAAAAATCTCTATTAAAATTACCATTAACTAACTGCATATTTCGTCCATAAAATGGAGTTCGTTGAAAATTAGGAATGAAAACATAATTAGTTTTTATAAGTTGACGATTTATGTAACTTTTTAAAGTTAAGTGGACAAAATTTATAAGTTATGGAAAGTGCACGTAAAAAGAAAAAGAAAAAGAAAAAAAAAGAAAATTGAATTATTGATTTACCTTAACAACGGTTGAATTTTATGAACAAATCTAACAAGTTGTGGAACTCGTTTTTCAACTTTAGCTATTGTACAAATGATTGTTCGTTCAAGTGCACAAATTTAGTCTTCCCAATATCTACTAATGAAGAAACTTAGTCCTAATTAAACACTTCATTCAATAGATCATATTAAGAAATATTGTAATTATCAAAAGCATATACCTTTAGAGAACGAATTGGCTGTCCAGGACGAAAACTCACCTGACCGATGAAAAAACATTACAAAGGTTATAGTGAAAACCGTGGAAGAAGTGAAGGCACACTATCAATTACTTGATGAAGATCTTGAGCTAATTGAGACCGGCCAAATCCCCTTACAAAATTACAAAGATGACATCGTAACCAAAGATTCAGTCGGGCCAACAGCTTAGAGAATGACATATTATACTTATAATGAGCATTTTTAAGTTTACATCTAATAAATGTTTATATACTGTTTGGATGGTTTAAGGTATTAATATATTTAATTTAATCTAAAGAAAAAAGAAGAAAAGAAAAAAAAAACCTCAATCTTGGGTTTCAAATCTCAAAGTTGAGATCGGTGGAGGCTTTTTATTTGTTTAATAATAGTTTCCCGTGTTTCAAGATTTATATTTCTTTCATTGATGGTCAACGATCTATAAAATTTTGCAATTTTTGAATTCAAATTAACATTATTGCAAGGGATTGCTCTACTTTGAGACGGACTTCGTGACATTAAGTCCTCCGTTTTGGTCTAGAGACGACCCAATTCTTTGCAAAAAGAAAAAAAAAACACTCAATCTTTTGATTATAATTCTCAAACTGCTTTGAGTTAGATGATGTCGTCAACGGATGTAGATTCGTAATTAAATTTCAAAGAAAAGCAATATGGAAAAAAGCAACGAACGCAGCTCCGACCCGTTGTCATGCGCCGCCGCAAGCAACGAATTATTTGCAATCGGAGTCTTTATCGACAACTATCTAGTTTTTACTTTATATATGTTTTTTATTGTTAATTATGGTTTTATTCTCAAGTTCGAGCTTTCGCGATTTCGTCACTCGAACTGTCGGGGAGTATTAGAATATGTTAGCCCAAACCCGACCCATGGACTTTCGTCCATTGGGGTTTCTGATTAGGGTTTCTACTATACTCTTATTAATATGTTTGATCGGTAATAATAAAGATTAAGGGGTTTTAACATTCTAATAACGGGGAGTAAGTGATTGAATGATTCTTGATTTTTTCAACTGCTGAGTTTTGGTATTTAAAGGCTCTACCATTAAAGAAAAGGACATGACGCATCTGGGAGTAGGCGGTTTTCTAGACTTGAACATTCCTGGTTTGGTTTCAAGGGTGTGCCACTTTCTCGAAAGGTTGTTTGTAATGTTCTTTTACCCTCCACGACAATAGGAAGTAACTGTTTCTCATGTAACCAACATATAAAAATAAACTTGGACAAATAATAATCTAGCAACGTCAAATTACAAAGCTGAAATTAGTGACTCACCCGCTCAACAAGTTTCATAACCAAGTCATTTTTTAGTCTTCTTTGATAAATGGTCTCTGAGTGAAATAGGGAGTAATAATGTTTGTTTTGCAAGCTGAATAAAGAATAAATAATGATAAATAAATAAAATCTATAAAAAACATGAAAAATCATTACCAAATGGGAAAAGCACCACCCCTATGACTTCGTCACTTAAGTCGAACTTGCACATTAAGTAATAAAAAAACATACTTTTCGTGACTTAGCACATTAAGTTATATTCATATTAAGTCAATTAAGATTAAATTAAACACCACCTTAATCATAATTAAACACTTTATTCAATAGATCAGATTAAGAAATATTGTAGTTATAAAAATATATACCTTTTGAAACAACCTTGGGTGGCTTTTTTGAACGGAAAGTGAAGCAACAAGTGTCTTCCTAGCAGTAGGACTAACAAAAAATTGTTCGTTCAAGTGCGCGTATTTGATAATCATTACATCATAAATTATTTTTTCACTTTTGGTTTACTTATTTTAACTTAAATATTGAATTTTAAATATAATGATCAATAACCTAGTGTCTTTTGTTTTTTTTTTAAAAGGATAAACGACTATTTTTGATAAATGTCCAAATAACTTTGACTAACTTAATGAAAATCTAACTTTAAACTCTTTACTTTTCTCATAAAAGTTTATGTACGTTGAACTTTAGCTATGATTAAACTATTTACAGTTATAGTCGACCCTATAGTTTAGACCTTGAAGTCTTACACTTTTAGAACGCCTCCACGTCCACCTATAACGCCCCACCTCCACTCCGGTGGGGGCGTTATAGGTTGTTTTTGGGCCACGGCGTGAGCAGAACAACGCCGTGGAGAGGGAGAGGAGAGGTGCAACGGTAAAAAAAAACGACCGTTTGAGAGAGGCAACGGGCAAAAGCAAAAATAAACCCCATCACTGCTCTATAAAACCTACACAATTTTTATAAAATCAACCACAAACCATCCAACTTTCTACATCAAAATATATAACTTTCTCTCACAATTTTATACAAATTCTACATCAAATGGATCCCAACAACAATCAAAACCCCAACCCTTGGTTCAACAATCAAAACCCCAACACTTGGTTCAACCCTAACCAATTTCCAAACCAATTTCAAAACCCCAACCAATATCAAAACCCCAACCAATTTCAAAACCTTAACCAATATCCAAACCATAACCAATATCCACAATTTTACCAACAAACTCCACCACCACAAAGACCTCACCAAGACCCGGTATACCAAGGAGGGTCGTTCCAACAATTGCTTAACTTCGGCGATTTTCCACAAGTGCCTCCATTTGGCGTTGACCGTAACCGCCAATTGGTCGATTCCGAAGACGATGACGTTGTTCCGGAAACTCAACCGGAAAATATGCCGACCCGTGGGAAGAGGCGACATAAGAAGAAGGAAGCCGAATCGCAAAGAGGCAAAACCGAAAAAAAGAAGTGGACCGAACGGGAAGAGGTCGCACTTGCTTCATCATGGTCGTCGACATCCGAAGGCCCCATTTTGGGAAGAGATCGAGCTTCACCACTTTATTGGGCAAATGTTCGCGAAAAATTCTTCCACAAGATGCATCAAGAAGATCCCGATTACGCTCGTACCAACGACATGATATCGAGCAAGTGGACCGACTTACAAAGAAAAGTCAGAAAATTCAACGGGATTATGCGACAAGCCCAACAATCTAGAACAAGCGGTCAAAGTGATCAACAAGTGGTCGAACAGGCTATGTTGACATACCGCGCCAAAATGGGTACGGGTTTCCCACATTACGCGTCTTGGGAAATATTGAAAAAAATCCCGATTTGTCAACATGTACCAACTGTTGGAGGGTCCTCAAAAGCGCGCAAAACATCGGAGTCTAGTAGCCCCACCACTCCCGCCACTCCGATATCGCCTTTTGCTTCATTCGATCTCAACGATGATGATGATGATCTTCAGTTGGAGGAAGATCTTCCAAGACCGGTTGGTAGAGATCAAACAAAAGCAAAAACGTGCAAAGGAAAGGGTAAAGCCGCTTCTTCTTCGGGGGCCGAAGAACAACTCCAGTTGATGACACAAAAGTTCGGGGAATTTAATGAAACTGCTCAAGAAAAAATGCGATCAAAAGCATTAAAGACGATCATGAAGGACATTAGTCATCTGGAGGAGCCTTATCGAAGAATAGCGGAGGCCGAAAAGAAAAGGCATATCGAAAAATATTTTTCGGATATGTAGTATTTCTTTTTTTATTGTAGTATGTTTTTTTATTTTAATAAATTGTAGTAAGTTTTTTTTTTAAATAAATTGTAGTATATTTTGTTTTTATTTTTAATAAAAATACAACTTTTTAAATTTCATTTATATAAAAAAAATAATAAAAATACAACTTTTTAAAATCACACTCTCTTTCCTACAAATCACCTCTATCACTCCACATCATCACTCACCACTCCCCCCATTTTCTATCACTCCACATCATCACACCCTCTTTCCTAAAATCACACTCTCTTTCCTACAAATCACCTCTATCACTCCACATCATCATCACTTACCATAAACCACTCCGCATAGTCTTATAATGACTCGAACCCTCTTTGTCTTTTCACATGGTGTTTGATTAGCAAATGAGATTAGGAATAAAAGAAAATAATGAAATCAAGAAAAATTAATAATGTAAAAATAAAAAAAAATAAAGAGAAAAATTATGGACCCAATCAATAATGTAAACCCACCATTTTTATATCCATATTTTAGTCATATCCAAAATAGGGATGATAATGGGGTATGGATTTGCGGAGATCATATTTACCATCCAAGTCCCCCGTTTCAACTATCCATCCCCTTCCCTGTCTCCATCCCCATTAGGAAATATAATTTAATCCTCATCCCCATCGGGTATCAAAGATCGCCGTGAAGAATCGGAGATTATTTTTTCATATATGCCATTGTATTATCTTTTTGTTATAACATTTTTTTATATGCAAAGTTATAACTAAAAAGATACATAATCATCAATCAAGACAATTATATTGATGAATCAAATTAAATCAATAAAAATATGAACAAATAAACTTGTTAATATATTATGGTAGTGGCTACTAGATGATTACAATCAAACAGGAAGAGAAAAAACGGAATCCAAATTATAATTTGTTTAGTGAGTTTGAACCATTATCAAAAAGATATTTATTCAAAACATGAGAGTAATCATTCTTTGTGTATAAGTTACTTAGGATTTCGAATATTTAGTGTAAAATTATTTGATGTTTTATATATGTATATGTAAAATATTTGGTAATACGTAAGTATATTCGGGTACGGGGATGGGGACGAGTTCAGGGAACCAAGGGGTTTCCCATCCCCGCCTATCCCCGGCTCCTAAATTCTTAGATTCCCCGTCCCCGTTCCCATCCCCGGTCAACTCGACGATTCACCAGTTAAATCGGATTCGAATATCGGATTCCCCACCAGCTGATTCGGATTATTTTGCAATCTCTAGTCCAAAATCCATAAAAGATAAAAGAATCTACAATTCATCAAACAAATACACCATATGTATACTATTTAGATATTAGACCCCTTACAATGGTTAAATCAACTAATGGTCGACTTCTATTAATTCAATGTCACATCATCAACATTAAACTTGACAAAACAATACAAACAATAATTTGTCACTTTTCTTTTAGACCATACATTATTTACTTTTAGTATAATACACACATATAAAAAATGTGTTTCTAATAATCTAGGCCTTACCAACAAGTCACTTTGCATATCGGTATACCGACCCAAAGTCACTCATAAGGTAGTGACGAGTTTGGTGTCTATGAATCTTTACTCACAAAACCGATACCAGTCAATTCGAACAGTTACTAGTCTTGGTTCCTTTCTTTGATGTGAAAAGTACTTTTAAACCTCATTATAATATGCATAATAATCTTATTACAATAAGCAATGTGAAACACAAATATTTCCATTTCCGACTTATTTCAACAAAGCATAATGCATTGCCTAATTACATAGGCCCATTATAGGGTACGCCCTTTTATAATCATGTAGGAGTAGGACTATAATTTATTAAAGAGTTAATTACATAAATCGTCCCTATGATTTATCTAAAATTATGTATTTCGTTTCTAAGTTTAAAATGTTGCATAATTCGTCTATTTTAAGAAACTAATTACCCTTTTCGTCCCTAAAATGGATGTCCGTTAATAATTTCCGTTAAAATTATCGCTAACTAATTTCATATTTCGTCCCTAAAATGGATGTCCGTTAGAAATTAGGGATGAAAAGCGTAATTAGTTTAAAAAATATGGACGATCTATGCAACATTTAAATTTAGGGACAAAATTCGTAATTTAAAGTAAACCATAGGGACGATTTATGTAATTAACTCTTTATTAAATAATGTACCATCTTATAGATAAATACTATCATAACCCGATTTGAGATAAAACACAACGTGACCATATTGAGTAATTAACAAGTAAGTGAACCGAAATTGCAAGAATAATCACAAAACATCTCAGCATGAATGCAAGCTTTTCGATGTTTAGAGGAAGTCAAGAACAACTCAACTTCAAATACGTTTCAATTTGTTTTTCCTGAGAAAGATCGGTGAAGTACCCTTTGCCAACAGTCACACCCTCGTCTTTTCCTAGCCGTTCAACTGCACCCTGAACTTGATCAACACCAACTTCACTTGGTTCAAGCAGAGTACACGCCACCTCAACATAATCACCATGAACTAATGCCAGTGACTGGACTGATGGAAGTCCACCGCCTCTTCCACTAACCTTTTTTGCAATTCTACGAACAATACTAATATCCCTGCAAAAAACAGGAACGTTGAAATTAGCGAACCACCTGGTTGCTTCTATGACAACCACACCCTTGGTTCGAACTACTTGGGCTGGACCTTCATCTGGTGCAAGTGGTAGAACCTCTGATTGTGGTCCACCTGACCACTCATATCCATATGTGTTTGGTTTAAAGTACCCTAGCTTCCTCCTAAAGGAATCTAGTGATCGTTGATCACTGTTAGCAGCTCCACATGTGTAGGTAGGGACTGCAACGTCGTTTATTAACATTAATAATTTTGATAACTGTTTAGAAGTGTATCAAAATTTATCCGAAACTGAATAGTATGCACAAAACTTTATATTGGTCTATTGTATCTATAACTTTCAATATCGTTATTGTATGTATTTGGACATATGTGACATATGACATGCATATAAATTGCCACATGTGCCATGTAATCTCTTGGCAAGTTTTTCATTGATCGGATATAAATAAAAAAAGATATTTGAAAGTTAGATTTAGATTTTAGAGTAAAATTTGATACATTTTCAGATTTTATCCTTAATTATTGTGGACTTCTTAAGCAACTACCTGTCCAAGCGAAAAGGTTATAATAATCAAACCTTGAAGTATGGAGCCAATATCCGCAGCAAGAACTTTGGCAGTGTTGGCAACTTGTTCAAGAGAAGCCGATCCTAATGGAAGGAAGCAAATATGATCAACAACACCAAGCCGTGGATGGTTTCCACTATGTAACTCAAAATCAATGGCTTCAAAAGCTGCTTTCACCATTGAAAAAACAGCATCTTTCAATGATAAACTTGTACTCGATCTAGAGACAAGTGTGTATCCTACCCTGTTGTAAATCTCATCTTTAAATTTATTGACAAGAACTGCCTCCGGATGTAATTTGGCAGCTAGTTCAATCGACTCCAGAGCAGATTTGTTACGGGCCTCAGATATGAATACTTTACAACTAGTAAACGAAGATGTAACCATCTCTGTCTTCTCCTGTGAACCAACATAAATGCTTAAGTGAACTCCTATTTGAAAAAACGAATAAAATTAGTACGAAATTTACATATAAAATAGTGATTAGCATGAAACTAGACGATGTTAAGAAAATTTACATGGCATCTGCAAATACACTTATATGAGACACACCAAGAACATTTATGTCCTGTCTTAACTCGTTCAAGACAATGTGTTTGCTTGTTAGAGTGAAGGTGAGGCTGAGCTAACCTAGATTAGTCGTTGTGTTGTATATCCTAGGAGCTAGACGTCCACGGGTATTCACCTCTTTTGTATTTGGTATTTACTTGTGAATTGACTATTTGATTTATCTCTTATATTTGCAATATTATGTGTATCACCTAAAGTATATATGTTTTATTAGAGGATAGTCCACCGTATAAGCTCAAATAAATAGAAAAAGCCGTTGATATTGATACTTATTTGTTTGGCCAACTACTACTCAACGCAGTTGACGCCTAACTAGCTAGAAATCTCTCAATAGAGACGCGGCTGCTATGATTCACACAACCACACAAACATGGCCAACTCTGAGAAGCCCAAGTTATTCCTTTCATCACGAGGGTATGGCCACATAGCTCACCATGGCTGTGAAGACCATACAAATTAAACCTTGACATGTAAATAGCAACAAAGGGGGGTTCACGAATCACGACTTTCTTGACCATTTCCTGGCAAGGCATATCTCGGAGCAGCTTGTGAGGCCGATCTATTTTGGATAAGAAAGAGCATTATGCTTCCCTAGTCGCTACATAGGTCCGCCCCTAGCTACAGCCTACAACTAGCATTTTGACCCATTTCTTATATACGAGTCAATTTTGGTTCGTGTTACTCAAACTAGACGATCAATCAGTAAACATAGGGTAAATAGCTAATAAGAAAACATATAAAATTAAACAGGTTAAAAGTTGTCCAAAATGTATTTTTAATACCTACATATCCTGCTACATTCTATATTAGAAAAAATAGATTATTGTTTATAATTTTCATAAATATACTTAACAAACTACTTTAATATCTATGAATATGTAACCTTTATTGGCTGGTATTGTTTGAGTCTAGTTTAACTCGTGACTCGATCTACCCATTAATCACCTCGACTACAACCATCTATTGGTCAAAAATGTTCATAACTTCTAAAATCAGTATTCTTTATTTGATTTCTCAAATCTTAAGTAACAATGATTATGAAATAAGTAAATACGCGAAATAAAGCTAACCTTTATCTATGGAGTTATAATCCGAGCAAGAGCGCGCTTTCGCAGTCTAGCAATATGTGTTGTGTTAATCAATAATCTATATTTAAACTGTGTTAGCTTTGATGATTGCTGTCATATGATTTAAATAGTCCTCATGTTTCATGTACTATGTAGGACACAAAATTATTGGTTAGATGTCAATTTTGAAAAAATAAATTATAGCTGTTTATGTCCAGACAAAATGTTTCACATTATTTTGTTAGTTTACTTTATCAAGATAAACTTATTAATTATACACATATGATATATATCGATTCTGCTCAATTTTTAATTGCATATTAAATAATGTTTGAGATAATTAAAATTATTTAACTTCATAACTTTGTCACATGTTTATTTTTAATTAGATTTAATTAAAAAAATCGTACCTAAGGTTTATCTCAAATTACGGATTTCCTCCCGAAGTTTAAAAAATTGCATAAATCATCTATTTTAGAAACTAATTACATTTTTCGTCCCTAAGATTTGCTTCGAATACGGATTTTGTCCCTGAAGTTTGTCCTCAATTACGGATTCGGTCCCTAAGGTTTGCCCCAATTACGGGTGCAAATTAGAAATTAAGGACGAAAGTGTGATTAATTTTAAACTTGGACGATTTATGTAACTTTTTAAACTTAAGACGATTTATGTAATTAATTCTTTTAATTAATAGTTTTTTATTTTAAAAAATGTTGTCCTTAAGCCTTAGGCCCATTTAAATTTGTTTTTTCCAGTCCAGTGTCACCACAGCCCAGTTTGAACAAAATATTTAGAATAAAAGGCCCAAACTGGCCGAAAACATAGTGCATACATTTTAAGTCGATTTATTATTATTATTATTATTAGTAGATACACTTATAAACTGTTTTCAGAAATATTTTTCTACTAGCTTAGTATCTACTAGCTTAGTACCCGTGTGATACACGGTATTGTATAAATAATTTATATTTGAATTATTAAAAAATATTAATGTAAGTAATAGTTTTTGTTGTTTTGTTAAAAAATATATTAGTCTAAAATGTATCTTGTTAATAGTGTTTTATGTGGTGTATACATATATATTAGCGTAAAGATATGATAGTATAACAAAGTCATTCACAGATTAACAATACAAACATTCAAAACATACATTAATAATCTACTTTTTACAAAAAGTTATTGTGATCATAATAATTTAAAGATATTATGTTGTCAGCTAACAGCTTGCTACTTTTTACATATAATATGTTAAAACTTAGACAAATAAGATTTTCGGTTAAAAACAAATACCTAAAACAATCAATATCGAAAACGTAAACTTCAAATAAGATCCATAAATCAAACAAGCGTAAAAATAGTTTAGCTTCTCATTATTGAGTTCAAAACAAACAAAATAATAATAGAAAACATACTAGAATTAAGTCTGAAAAAGGAAAGAAAAACGAACTAAGAAACCGCAAACTTGTCGTGACCGATGTTGAACGAAAACCGAACTTCCTAGCTCCAAATCTTGCCTCCAAACGAGTCTCAAGCTTCCGATACTCGTGATTATTGATTGATGATTTTTCTGGCTGGAATGAGGCTCTATTTATAGGCAAAAATCGTGAGAAATTCGTCTTCGACTCGAACTAGGAAACTGCTGAAATCCATGTGTGCGCCGTTGTAACTGGCCAGGACGACGCAACGGCCATTTTTCCAATTACTGCGTCGTTGTCTTCAGTGTGTGCGTCGCTGTCCCGTGTAAACAATGACTGCGTCGTCCTAATGCAAGATGTGCGACGTACTGAGCATGTTTTTCACCATTTCTCGTCGTTTAAACTCGTTTCTTCCACCGTTTCCACTTCCCGAACATGTAAACCTGTAAAATGGACAAAAACACTTTTCCACACAATTAAATGCAAAAATCCTATCATGTCCACCGTGTTTACTATGAAATATGACCGAATATCGCATATAAATAACTATATAAATATGCGATATCAATCCCTACGATCAATTTCTCCCAGATTCCCTGCATCCCTATCCAAAACTCTTCCAATGGCCGCTGATGTTGTTTGAACTCATTTGCTTTAACATGGAGATCGAAAGTTTGTTAGACGGTATCTCTTTATTCTTCGTGATATGTAACTTATCCTTCCCGCTAATGTAAGTAACTGCCAAAGCTTCCCATAGTGACTTTGCTGTGGGAAATTCGGTAAGATTGCTTGCAATGCTTGGTTCGATATTCTGAATTAACCACGAAAATACCACGAGATCAGTTTGTTCCAACTCATCGTATTTTTCATCAGTGATGGCGGGAGGCTTGTGGGTAAGATGGTTAAGATACACTTTCGATTTCCCCCCAATAGCTACTGAATCATACGAGCCTATAACGGGTAGTTGTTGCTTGTCAACATTAGACTAATCTTGAGTTGATCGGACGGGTTTGATTTTGGGTTTTTAAACTGGTTATGAGCTCCGTTACGAAGCATGTTCATTAGTTGCATTGCGAGGTTATTATTTTCTTTGTCAGCCATAGTGATTTAAATTATTTAAATGGTTTAAATTGTGGCTTGGGCATGGTTCTTTTAATTAATGATTTTGGGCCTAAACATTGTTATTGGGCTGAATGGTTTGTTGTTCGGATGTACTACTCGAATAGATGACACCAGATCTGGTATTCAGTCTTCGCAACAAGTTCTACTTAGGAGCATATCAAGCCGCAATCAACGACAACGATATTTCAAATCTATCCGAATCGAACAAAGGCTTATTCGAATTGGTTGAATTCGTGGGAGGGAGTTCGTGTGAGATCACCACAACCGAGACGAATGCCTAGTCGGACTGTCTAGTTCGCGTGGGTTATAAGTTCAGTCGAATGGGATAGTTCGAAGGGATTACAAATTCAGTCGAATGATTTGTTTTGTCTGGTCGAATGGAAGTTGCTATTCGAATACTTCAATTCGTGTGAGGTTTATTCCTGGTTGAATGGTAGTTCGTGTAGGCTAAAGACTTGGTCGAATGGCGGCTCGAGCACCAAATTCGTGTAAGGTAATTTCTTATTCGAAAAAATCTAGTCGAATATATTGTCTTTCTGGTCGAATGGACTAGTCGAAATGACTAGTTCGAACAGGTACTTTTGACAGTAACCTGCTCTGATACCATGTAGAAATTAATAATCGGGTTTTGTGGAAGAATTTTTATATTTCATCAACTAACAACGATTACATTAGAAGTCTATTTATAGGAAATATTTACCTAACGGGCCCAAGCCCACATACGGGCTTGGGCTTACATTTGATTTAGACTTCTATTGTCTAACAGCAATGTCAAATAACAAAGTTGGAATTAGTGATTCACCCGCTCAACAAGTTTCGGAACCAAGTCATATTTTTTACCCCTTCACAACAACAGGAACTAGACGCTTTTCCAGATTCTTCGAAACCAAGTCAAATTTGTTTGATGTATTAGTATAACAGATTAGGGATTTAAACGATGTTACTTTTATTGCAGAGGGGGTTAGTAGTTGATATAACCATCGAGGAGAGATATTCCAGCTAGGCGTAAAAGATGAAGGCGAATGCAAATAGAACGGTTAAGTTGAAGGTATAAGTGAAGGTGGAGTCGATACAGACAGTGAAAGTGAAGTTGAAGGGGACAATAAAGGCATGTCACTTTCTTGCTCAGTTTGATCTCTAAAGCTAAGAGACACTATTACAAACAATGATTCAAAGTTAATTTCGGGGAATCAATAGCTAGGAAAAGGATGTAAACGAATGTGGCATCCAAAGCCTGAACAAAATATTTGGTAAATTAGTTTACTACTACTTTCAACTTAACTTATTACTCTTTTAAGATCACAACATAACCCAAATCGACTTAAAATATTGTCTGAAACTTTTAACAGTCCAAGAAAAAAATGATTTTTTGCGGAAAAAAAAACATTTTTTATATGGAAGCCAACATATCTAATGATCGTAAGGTTTAATTATCATAATTATGGATATTGGATGTGAGTACAATCACTTTCGAGGTTGTAATGTGTGTGTAAACTCGTAAGGTATCTACATATGAAGATAGTTGAAGATATGGAAAGGTATTAGAAGAATCTTGAAGTCGGATTAGTTAAGTATGAACCTAAAAACTGAGTGTCTAAAGTCTATAGTGTTTTGAAGTCCGAGTAACTTTTATTTTAAGTAAAATACTTAATCTGAGTGACTTGAGTCTGAATAAATCAGGCTCAGCAGTCAGGCAGACTTAGCAACTATACGTCAAACCATCAGAGGGGATGGTTCGGTGGTTTGAAGGGTAAAGTGACCGTCCAGAAATATTTCTGGGGTGGTTTGAAGTCTCATGAAATGAATAAACAATTATTGTGTCAAGTGTTCAATCTTATGAATTAGTTGGTGCTTTTCGTAACGTAAAATCAAATACTCTTTCTAAATTTTCCTTAATTTTATAGTCCCTAGATTAATATATTCATATTAATCGATCCTTATATATTTATGAGATGTTATGTAGGGGTGACAAAATATGTGGCCAGACCCGAATTAACACAAATCTGAACCCGAATAAGGCAAAATGGTTTTGGTGACTTCAGGTTCATAAACCGGGTCCCTGATGTGTAAAAATCTTGTCTATTAAACTCGACCTACTATTTCACTTAATTACACACTTATAGACAGTTGACCTATTCGTATATAATATAGCTTTAAGTAAGTAAAGGTTCGTTCGCACGGATTAATTTAGCTTTTAAATCTCGAATTAATAATACTGGTTTTGTTTTTGGGGGGTTTTGTAATTACTAATGATTAACTAATTAAAACTAAAAAGAGATTGTAAAATTGATTGAAAAAAGGTAATTAAGATTTATCAAATATTGGAGAAATTACACTCGTTTGACATTTCACTTGTTTTCCAATTATGTTTACGAAATTGATTGTATATTAACTTCTAAGATATAATAAAACTCCTCTCGAATATTTTACCAACTTTAACTATCTCTAATTATACTGTTCCTCTCGAATAGAGTTATAATTATTAACAATTAGCATTAATTAACAAGCCGGTATTTAGTGATTTAACCTTATAAAGTTTCCTCTCGAATAACTCCTATAATTATTAAGTCCTCTCGAATCTTAACAAATAGATTTATTCATTTACGTTTAATTATCTAAGTTGTTATTACTAGGTCCTATCGAAACCTAACAATTTTAAATCAATTAAAGACCGATTGATTAGTTCATACAATTTATTTAACCTATCTAGATTACTCTCGAATACCTTGAATGTTGATTAATTAATTTGCATATAAACAACTTTATAAAATATATTAAAACTTAACAAATAAGGATCTACGATTAAACACAAATACCTAAACAATCAATAACGAAAACATAACCGTCAAACAAGATCCGTTAATCAAACAAGCGTAAAAGTTGTTTTAGCTACTCATAATAAAGTCTAAATAAGTAGCAAACAATAAAGAAAACATAATTGAAAAGTCTTGAAAAAGAAAGAAAGACAAACGAAGAATGTCGAAAATCGTAGCGTGACCGAATATTAAACAAACTCCGACTCTAACTCTTTATAAAGTCGAATAATTTATATATATATATATATATATATATATATATATATATATATATATATATATATATATATATATATGTATATATATATATATATATGAGGGTCAAAGTAAGAGAGTAATAAGAAAAAGTGAGAATAAAAATTGCAACTCTTTATAAAATCGAATAAAGACTTGTAACCCTTGATGCTTACTTGATAAACGACAAAGACAGTGGGAGAGTCGGTAAAAGTCTAAAAAATCCATAACCCTTAATGCTTACTTGATAAACGAAAAAGACAGCGAGAGTAATGAATAAATACTATACGTATTGTATATTAGTTTTCGGAGAAATGTCGTGATTAGGGGCACAATGTGTAACCCGGTGCAAGCAAAGCTTATATATACCTAAATATTTTATACACATACTCACAAAAGAGTGTGCATAGTATCAATACTCGACACGATCAAATTTTCTAGTTTAGTTAATAAAATTAGGAATAAGGTGACCTTTTCCTATAAATACTAAGAGTTCGATGGCACTTTGAGGTGAGTTCGGAATTAGCAAAGTGTAAATATAAGTGAGATTCCGTATAAACAGATGTAAATACATAATCGGAAGATTGCTATTATAATGTCGATGTTGTACTTAAGATGACAAATATTGTCACACCCCGCTTAGAGCGGAAACACGGAGCGTTCCAGTTAAAGATATCAAGAGTCAAGGATTACAACATACAACCATAAACAAAACATCGAATCATATTAATCATGCCTCAAAGTTTACAAATACAATACATAGTCAAAGTAAACTAAATGTCGAATACAAAATACAATACAAATGTCAATACGCGGATCATACAGGAATTACTTCAAGCAAAACGAATTCCAAATACAACAAATATATGATCCCAAAATGTGCAAGGCATGATCAACTAAAATCCTCAAACTCCTGAAAAAGCGTTAAAACGACATCAACACAATGTTGGTGAATTATTCGCAATATTAAATAAAAGTTGACCCAATAAAAGATTTAAGTTTCAATTTAAGTTTCAAAAGCATATCTTGATTTATAACCCTAGTGTGAGTATAGATACCAAAGATTAAACATACACTGAACCTGACCACCAATCCCCTAACCTAAGGCGATGCTAAGCCAAAGGCAACAAACAATCATACGGCCATAACATCCACTCATAGGGACGTCCTATCGAGCAATGAGGGTAGGTCAAACCCATATAGATCTATATATATGCAACCGTGGGCAAAAGCTAACAAGTGTATAAGGGGGGCTTACCAAAGCCTAAGGAGCATCTTAATCTAAGGTGATACTAATACACTAGGCAAACAAGATATACATCATACAATAGTTCAAAATACGCTTTCCAGCCCAAAATAGTAAGAGAAAAGGGGCTACGAATAACTCACAAGATAAGCTCGGCAAGATATCGGGTAAATAATCAATAGGGAGCTAACACTCCGCCGCCTAAGTGCCCTAAAACAAATATAACATAGTCTAAGTATCTCAATAAATACAGTACGGTTTAGCCTTGTCGGTTAAGTTTAATGTTTAAGATTTATTAAAGTACTCCAACGATTTCCAAGTCGTGTCGTGATGATGAATCCAGGTGACGATGTTCCGCGTCGATAGGGACGATAGGAAGATATCGATAATTTCACATCATAATTGACTATTAGAAAGGAATAACATTCCGAGCCGAAAAATGACTACCAGGAACATGAGTTGAAAGGAATAATGTTACCAAAGTTTTATTGAGATCGAACAAAGTCAAAGTCAAAGATGTTGACTTGGTCAAAGTCAAAGTCAACAATTTGAAGGAAAGTCAAAGTCAATGTAGAAGTCAAATTTTTGACATTTTAAAGAGTTTAAAATATTTTGAATGAAAATAGTTTGAGAACGATTTTAAAAGAGTTTAACGAAACAAATACAATATTTATCATCATTTGAGATTACGATCGCATTTTTGAGAAAAGTATATTTATCAAAAATATATACGTTTAGTGAGCATAATAATAATAAATATTATGTTTATGATAGCGATTACGTTTTTGAGTCCAAAAACGTATATTTGTTAATAGTTACTATTTTTACGTATAGTAATATAATTATATGTGTTTTAACGTGTTTATATAACGTCTTTTTAGTCAAAAAGTACATAATAATTACGAAAAACGTTCCGGTAATTTTAATAAAATTATTTTAGTATAATCTATACATTTTTATGTCCCATAAACTGAGATGTCAAGATTTTATATTTATTACGCATTTTAAATTGACTTTAACGTTTTAACGTTTTAAATACGTTATAAGTTTAAATAAATAGCTAAAAATGTCAAATAAATATTACAAGTTCACTTTCATATATTTTATACCTTATTACAGAATATAAAGTTATGAGAATTTTTATAAAAGTTTTACTTTATAGTTTTAACCATTTAAACATTATTTTCGGCATAATTAACGTTATATTTAACCGATTTTTACGTAAAGTCAGAGTATGGTCAACATTAATAACGTCCAATAATTTCGCTTTTTAATTACGATAAAGATGGTGAGTTCAAAAATATAAATATTACGTCAAGAAAACGAGATATTAAGATTTTAAGGAAAAACGAGTACTACCGACGTCCTCCGCACAATCTACACGATCTCCGAAAAATCCAAAAATTTCCGACAAGTTAAAACTCCTGAAAACGTAGATAACGCAACAAAAATGAAGGTTAACGGGTCAACGGGGTGAAAGAAAAACGAAAACGAAAGTCGAAACGGTAGAAAAACGAGTTGTCTAGGAAACTGACCTGGATGGTGTCCGGACAAGCAGCCCCGTCACCGGGTAAAAGTGACCCAGCTCGGTCTCGTGTCCGAGCAAACAGCCCCGTCACCGGGTAAAAGTGGCCCAGCTAGGTCTTGTCTCCGAGAAAACCGCCCCGTCACCGGGTAAAAGTGACCCAGATCGGTCTCGTGTCCGAGCAAACAGCCCCGTCACCGGGTAAAAGTGGCCCAACTCGGGTAGATCGCGACCTGGTCGAAAATTACAAAAAAAAACTTTTTTTTTGTTAGATACGCTTAGCATGGATTCAAGGGGTTTTAAGGGTGTTAATATAACATACTTACAAAGGGTTTTTGGGTGGTTAGCACGTGTGAAAGGTCCCGAAACCGAATTTGCTCGTTAACGACTCCAAACCGAAATATGAAGATGAAACTTGATTTTTGGCTTCAAAGCTTGATGATTCTGAGTTGTTTCACTTCCAGGGAGTTTCTAAATGAGATAGGGTAGAGAGAGATGGAGAGAAAAACGATTTAGAGAGAGAGATGAGTGACTTTTGATGTGTGATGTCTTTGGTGATAAAAGAAGAAGAAAAGCAAAGGGGGGGGGGGGGGGGCCTTGTTTGGACTTTGGAAATCAACACAAAATGCAGAGATTTCATTGAGATTAGAAGTTATCCATGTTCCCAAGGCATTGACAAAGAAAAAGTAACTTTTTGGTTAAAAAGGACTAAATTTGTAAAAGATTTACCGTTAGTTACCGTTAGAGGACTAACTTTGTAATAGATTAAGTTAGATGACTAACTTTGTAATAGATTAAGTTAGAGGACTAACTTTGTAATGAAATTTTGAAATATAATTTTCTTAACCGACGATTACGGCGTAAACACACTACTTTAATAACGTGAGTATACTAACTATTAGGCACTTAGGTGAATCTAAAGCTTCCGTCTCGAGAGACAAAGTAAACAAAACACATAAACCCGACTCAAATGCATAAAACGTGAGTAAAATAAAGCGAAATGCAAGGGTCCAAATCATTGCGAATAAAAAGAGTAATAATCGATAAATGAAATATACCTCGAAAAGACGGATTGTCACAGCCTCCCCCAGTAAAAAGAATTTCGTCCTCGAAATGACTACTGTTCACTGCTGCTAGCAAAGAGATGGGGATACTTCTTCTGCATCTCGTCCTCTCGCTCCCAAGTAAACTCAGCTCCAATCTTCGAGTTCCATCGGACCTTCACTATCGGAATCCTACTCCGCCGTAATCGTTTGACATCTCGGTCAACAATCTCCACCGGCTCCTCTATCACATGGAGCGAATCATCCAAACGTAGTTTCTCCAGTGGTACGATCAAAGTCTCGTCAGCAAGGCACTTCTTGAGATGCGATACATGAAATACGTTGTGCACACCGCACAACTCAGGTGGCAACTCAAGACGGTAAGCCACTGGACCAACACGAGACAAAATTCTGAAAGGTCCTGTAAAACGTGGGCTCAACTTGCTGCGCTTCTCGAATCGGAACACACCCTTCCACGGAGAAACTTTCAACAACACCATATCCCCGACCTGGAACTCCAAAGGTCTCCGACGTATATCTGCATACTTCTTCTGATGGTCTCTCGCGGCTATCAGACGATCCTTGATCCTGAAGATCTTATCAGTTGTCTCCTGGATCAACTCGGGACCGGTAATCTGGCTATCTCCTACCTCGGCCCAACAAATCGGAGATCTACACTTCCTACCGTAAAGAGCCTCAAATGGAGCGCAATTGATGCTGGAGTGGTAACTATTATTATACGAGAACTCGACTAATGGCAAGTGTCGATCCCAACTCCCACCAAAATCTAACGCACACGCCCGAAGCATATCCTCCAATGTCTGAATAGTGCGCTCACTCTGACCGTCTGTCTGAGGATGATAAGCCGTACTCATATCTAATCTGGTACCCAAAGCTCGCTGTAACGACTGCCAAAACCTCGAAGTAAATCGTGCATCACGGTCTGAAATCACTGATACTGGGATACCATGTCTGGCCACAATCTCGTCGATGTACAATCTAGATAATTTCTCTACTCGGTAATCTTCACGAATAGGAAGAAAGTGCGCTGACTTAGTCAGCCGATCGACTATAACCCAGATAGTATCATAACCTCCTGTAGACCTAGGAAGTTTCGTAACAAAGTCCATCGTGATCCTCTCCCACTTCCACTGTGGGATCTCGGGCTGCTGAAGAAGGCCAGAAGGCTTCTGGTTCTGAGCCTTGACCTTCGAACATGTCAAACACTTGCCCACATACTCGGCAATCGCCCGCTTCATGCCAGGCCACCAATAGAACTCCTTCAGGTCATGGTACATCTTATCCGCTCCAGGATGAACGGAATAATTGGACTTATGACCCTCATCCAAAATCAACTGCCTAAGACTAACGGGAACCCAAATACAATCCAAGAAATACAACACCCCGTCGTCCTTCGCCTCCAACTGTCTCGCTAAACTGAATAGTCCCTCATCCTTGAGGCGATCCTCGGTGAGAGCCTCCTGCTGAGCCTGAATAATACGAGTCTTCAAGCTCGACTGAATAGAAACCATCATAGCATGAATCCTCACCGGCTTAACCGACTCCTTGCGACTCAACGCATCGGCTACAACATTCGCCTTACCTGGATGGTAGCGAATCTCACAATCATAATCGTTGAGCAACTCAACCCATCGACGTTGCCTCATATTCAACATCTTTTGATCAAAGATGTGCTGTAACGACTTATGATCGGTGAATACGGTACACTAAGTACCGTAAAGATAATGACGCTAGATCTTCAAAGCAAAAACCACTGCGCCCAACTCTAGATCATGCGTCGTGTAATTCTGCTCGTGAATCTTCAACTGACGAGAAGCATAGGCAATCACTTTCCCATTCTGCATCAGTACGCAACCGAGTCCCTTATGCGAAGCGTCGCAATATACTACAAAATTTTCGGTACCCTCGGGAAGACTCAATATAGGAGCATTACACAACCGCTTCTTCAGTAACTGAAAGGCTTCCTCCTGTTCTTCACCCCAAACAAACTCCTCGCTCTTCTGGGTCAATTTCGTCATAGGCGAGGCTATCTTCGAGAAATTCTCGATGAAACGACGATAGCACCCTGCCAAACCCAAGAATGAACGGATCTCAGTGGGTGTCTTCGGAGCGACCCAATCTCTAACGGCTTCAATCTTGGCAGGATCAACGTGAATACCCTCCCCGCTAACCACGTGGCCAAGAAACTGAACCGCAGATAACCAAAACTCGCATTTCGAGAACTTAGCGTAGAGCTTCTCCTGTCTAAGTAACTCCAACACTAATCTCAAATGCTCCTCGTGCTCTTCCCGGCTACGAGAATAAGTCAGAATGTCGTCGATGAAAACGATCACGAACTTGTCGAGGTAAGGACGACATATACGGTTCATCATATCCATGAAAGCTGCAGGCGCATTCGTAAGACCGAAAGGCATAACCAAAAACTCGAAGTGGCCATAACGCGTTCTGAAGGCAGTCTTCGGAATGTCCTCCTCCTGCACTCTCAACTGATGATATCCGGATCGTAAATCAATCTTCGAAAAGAAACATGAACCCTGAAGCTGGTCGAATAAGTCATCAATACGTGGCAAGGGATACCGATTCTTCACCGTCAGCTTATTCAGCTCCCTGTAGTCGATACACAACCTCATAGATCCATCCTTCTTCTTCACGAAGAGTACCGGCGCGCCCCAAGGAGAGAAACTCGGTCTAACAAAGCCTTTATCCACCAACTCCTGAATCTGCTTCGATAGCTCTAACATCTCCGAAGGTGCTAACCGATAAGGAGCCTTCGCCACCGGCGCTTCTCCAGGAACCAAGTCTATACGAAACTCTACCTGTCTACTAGGGGGTAAACCAGGTAAGTCCTCCGGAAATACATCGGGAAAGTCACGAACCACCTGCTTCTCCTCAATCTTCTCCGCGGAGTCTTTCTTCACTAGGAGTGCAAGAAAGAGTGTGCAATCCCGTTTGATGTACTCCCGAACCTTCAAACACGAAACAATCTTAAGGCGCTTCCCCGCCTTATTCCCCTGAACTAACAACGGCCCACCAACTGGTAACGGAATACGAATCATCTTCTCGAAACATACGATCTCTGCCCGGTGTGTCGCTAACCAATCCATACCGATAATAACGTCGAAACTACCCAGCGTAATCGGAATCAAGTCAATAGGAAATGAGTGATCATCGAAGCTAACACTACAAGCACTAAGTATCTCAGAAGCATGCAAATACTCACCATCAGCTAGCTCTATCTCAAAGGCAGGCACTAAAGGTCTAGATGTACAACTAATCATGGTCCTAAACTCAGTAGATATAAAGCTTCTATCGGCACCAGAGTCAAATAAAATAAATGCAGGCTGATCACAAATAAGAAAAGTACCCGTGACAACGCGAGGATCCTGCTGTGCCTCCTGGGCCCCCATAACAAAAGCTCTACCACGAGAACCTGAACCAGATGTAGTACCAGTACCAGCCGAAGCTAACTTGGGACACTTGTCCCGGTGATGATCAACAGAACCACACTCAAAACACTTACCCCTTTGGGCACGGCAAAACCTATCAGTGTGTCCTA
>CAJVGC010000001.1:69535766-69663999 GCA_910822075.1 Senecio squalidus | reverse complement strand
AACCATAAACAAAATAAGAACCATAACAAGGCCTCTACGGTTTAATTCTCGTTATATGCTCAACAATATCTACTTTATCATGCTTACAAAATATTCCAAGACTAATTAAAGTCTCATCTTTCTCTTCTTCCAACTATATAGGGTTGGTTCTTAATTCTTTCCGACTATTAAAGTTATACATACCCTCACGGTATGTGAAATTGATTCTACTTCTTCTCGACATATAAATGTCTTCTCTATTCTTCTCTAACATAATAATATGTTAGGATATCCTTCCCATACTTAAACTACCTTAAAACTTACTAAAAAACTGATTTGGGCACTAGTTGCTCCGCAACTAAACAATTCTGGAAAATCACCCTTGGCTACTGAGTCCCAGTTGCGGCGCAACAAGGACTAGTTGCGGCGCAACTAGGCCAGTAACTGAGGTGACTTCCGTTTTTGATCGTTTATTGCACTTACATGTTAGTTTACGCCACTTCTAGTCCTTATATCCGCTAATAACTTTAACTATAACTTGGGATAACATACTTATCAATCTTCAACACATTAATACACAATTTTAAACACATAACCATATAAAAATGAGTCCTCGTATACTCACACTCGAAGTCCGGATTAAGCTACAACATATAAAGCTCTTCCCTTATTCTCTTCTTCTCCAAATCTGCTTTTTTACAACCAAACACAATTCTTTCTTTCAATATATGTTATATACATATAAGCATATGTATTAACCTCATTACAACTCTTTCTAACTATTTCTAACTCTTTCTAACACTATCTAATACTTTTGGCAAATTCTACCCAACTTGCCACTCCTTGGGTCTTTTGACCCATTTAACTTTCTAATGCACAAATAAGCATTTTAACTCTTTAAGCACCTTACATCAAACATAAATAACACATTGCAAGTAATGTTTTCTTCCCTTTAACCATTTCTTACCCATCTGCACCTCTTAAACGGGTCACATGACCCGTTTGGCAACTATCATAACATACTTAACACCATTTCACCAAATACTATTTAAGTAAATTTAACTATCTCTTCTATCAAAACATGATAATAATCATTCTTAACATAATTCTTTCATTCTAAATTATTCTCACAACAATAAACATTTCTACATAACAATTCATCTTTTCCCCATTTAAGCTAAAACATGAAATCTTCCAAAACTTCATATAAATAATTCTTTCAATCTTCTAAGCCTTTACATATATTTATTAATCATCAAATAACATATAAACAAACCTTATTCTAACAATTCTTCAACTTTCATGATTATCCCCAAAATAATACAATATCTAAATTAACCAATTTAACCATTTCCATCTTTAATTAAACATCTAAATGATGTAATAACACATAATATAAACTCAATTTTCATCAAATAACTTAAGTATATGATCATACCTACTTTTTCTTCCATTAGAACCAAAACTAAGGTTCTTAAACCCTTAATCTTCACTTTAATTGAAGAAATTCACTACTAATAAGCTTCAATTTAATATCTTCTTCTTCTTTGATTTCATCTTTCAACCGACATACACACAAACACCTAGATACTTCTGGAAATTCACCTCTAAATTCATCTCATATCCATTTTCCAAAATTACACATTTGGTCCCTCATTTTTCAAGGCTTTATTAAGTTTACTTATTTAACCATAATAGTTAACAATATAACTCCTTTCTAACCAAAGCTAACTATTTTTCTTACCAATTTAGTCCTTCCTCATTTCTAATTTCTATTAAAGACTAAAACATAACATATATCTATAAAATATTCTTTATTCGAAACTAGGATGTTACAATATCTTTTTTATTTATTTTTTAAAATTTGGTGTTCTTTTTATATCTTAAAATTTGGTGTTCTTTTTTTTAAATCTTAAATTTGAGTTAGATTTGGTGTTCTTTTTTATATCTTTTTTTTATATTTTTTTTATATCTTTTTTAAATTTGGTGTTCTTTTTTTTTTTAATAAATGTTTTATTTTTAATAAATATATTGTTTTTATTTAATGAATTTGTAATTAAATAATAAATATGTGGGGTCCAGAGAAACTGAATGACCGGTAACTGTTGGCGGTGATTAATCAGGGATTTAGTCAGTTGGGTGTCAGCTGACGTGGCGCTGAGTTGGAAAAAACTGATCGTGTCAGTAGAAATAACGGTTGGGAGTGGTCTTAGAAACACATTCTTTTATGTGTATGTATTATACTAAAAATAAATAATGTATGGTCTAAAAGAAAAGTGACAAATTATTGTTTGTATTGTTTTGTCAAGTTTAATGTTGATGATGTGACATTGAATTAATAGAAGTCTACCATTAGTTGATTTAACCATTGTAAGGGGTCTAATATCTAAATAGGATATATATGGTGCATTTGTTTGATGGAATGTAGATTGTTTTATCTTTTATAGACTTTGGACTAGAGATGGCAACATAATTTGAATTTGGTGGGGAACTCGATATCTGAATCCGATTTGATTGGGGAATCCTCGAGTTGACCGGATGGGAACGGGAACGGGGAATCCCCGAATTTAGAAGTCGGGGATTGAGGCAGGGATGGGAAACCCCTCGGTTTCGCAAACCAGTCCCCATCCCCGTACCCGAATATATTTAAGTATTACAAAATATTTTACATATGCATATATAAAACCTCAAATAATCTTACACTAAATATTTGAAATCCTAAATAACTTATAAACAAAGAATGATTACTCTAATGTTTTAAATAAATATTTTTTTGATAATGATTCAAACTCACTAAACAAATTATAATTTGGATTCAATTTTTTCTATTCGTGTTTGATTGTAATCATCTAATAAACACTAGCACAATTTATTAACAAGTTTATTTTTTCATGTTTTTATTGATTTAATTTGATGCATCAATATAATTGTTTTGATTGATGATTATGTATCTTTTTATTTATAACTTTGCATAATAGAAAATGTTATAACAAAAAGATAATACAATGACATATATGAAAAAATATTCCCCGATTCCCCGCGGGGTTTCCCGATACCCGATGAGGATGGGGATTGAATCATATTCCTTAATGGGGATGGGAATAGAGATAGGGATAGATAGTTGGAAGAGGGGACGAGGATGGTAAATGTGATCTCCGTAAATCCCCGCCTCCTTGTCATCCCTGCTTTGGAAATTGTGTTAAAACTAAACTATGGAAATAAAAATTCTCTGTTTACATTATTGATTGTGTCCTATAATTTTTCTTTTTTTCTTTTACTTTTTTTCTTCAAAAATATTAATTTTAGTTCTATGAAAAATTATTTGATATATTCGATTTCATTGGTTTCTTTTATTCCTAATCTCATTTGCTAATCAAACACCATGTGAAAAGACAAGAGGGTACGAGTCATTTATAAAAGTGTAAGACTTCAAGGTCTAAACTATAGGGTCCATATGTAGAAGGACTATAAGTGTATATAGTTTAAGGGTCATGCTAAAATCACCCCCTATATGGGTTTTGTCATAAAAGCAATATCTGCCCATTTTCCAAACATCTGTTGCGTCAAATCATGGATTGATGGGCCCCACCTTGATATCATACGATTTTAAGTTTTCAACCTCTCTAGTTTTAATCCACCTACTTCATGTTCAAATTTAATAATGAGCAAAACATGTATTTTAATCAAGGATGAGTTTAACAAATATTATTAAAAAAAATTGACACAAAACAATCGATCACAGCTTTTTATTTTTAAAAATACAATTAAATTAATTTTATTTAAAACTTAAATATCCCAAAAATTGTAAATTTATTAAACGAATAAATTACACAATTGTAACGACATTTAATTAACTTTCTATAGAGTACCCACTCGATAGTTTTGACGAAATTTTTTTCCGGGTTTTCTTTTAGTTTTGAAATTTTATATTATAAAATCAAGATTTTCTCACATGTGATTTTAGTAGTTTGACATAGTATTTTTGTTTTTTTCTTTTTGATTTTAGTTGAATGTATATAATATAACAAATATATGTTTTGAAATTCATATTTAGTGTTCAAATCATATGTGATTGTACTTTATAAATATTAACGTTTGTTCAAAAACGAAAAATTAAAAAATCATCTATTTTTGGTTTTTTTTCCAGGTTTTTATAGATTATAATTGATATAATATTGTTAGTTTTTCCAGGTTTTTATAGATTATAATTCATATAATATTGTTAGTTTTTTAAAATTCACAATTAAAGTTGAAATCATGTGAATTAAAATTCACAATTAAAGTTGAAATCATGTGTATCTTGAATTCACAAAAAGAACATATATAAAGTAAAAACTTGAACCGGAGAATAAAACCATAATTAACAAAAAGAACATATATAAAGTAAAAACTAGATAGTTGTTGATAAAGACTCCGATTGCAAATGATTCGTTGCTTGCGGCGGCGCATGACGACGGGTCGGAGTTGCGTTCATTGTTTTTTCCAGATTATTTTTTCTTTGAAATTTAATTACGAATCTACATCCGTTGACGACATCATCTAACTCAAAGCAATTTGAGAATTATAAGCAAAAGATTAAGGTTTTTTTTTTAGATTAAATTAAATATATTAATACCTTAGACCATCCAAATAGTATTTAAACATTTATTAGATGTAAACTTAAAAATGCTCATTATAAGTATAATATGTCATTCTCTAAGCTGTTGGCCCGACTGGATCTTTGGTTACGATGTCATCTGTGTAATTCGGGGATTTGGCCGGACTCAATTAGCTCAAGATCTTCAACAAGTAATTGATAATGTGCCTTCACTTCTTCTACGGTTTTCCATGTAACCTTTGTAATGTTTTTCCATCGGTCAGGTGAGTTTTCGTCCTGGACAGCTAATTCGTTCTCAAATACTTTGTTCTCATTTGCAGTCCATGTCGAACCCGAACTTGTTTCTTGAATCTTTAGCATTTCGATCTTCTGAATGTGTTTAACTTGAGAAAAATAAGGTTGTCTCTAAAGGTATATGCTTTTGATAATTACAATATTTCTTAATCTAATCTATTGAATGAAGTGTTTAATTAGGACTAAGTTTCTTCATTAGTAGATATTGGGAAGACTGAATCTGTGGACTTGAACGAACAATCATTTGTACAATAGCTAAAGTTGAAAAACGAGTTCCACAACTTGTTAGATATGTTCATAAAATTCAACCGTTGTCAAGGGTAAATCAATAATTCAATTTTCTTTTCTTTTTTTTTCTTTTCTTTTTCTTTTTACGTGCACTTCCCATAACTTATAAATTTTGGCCACTTAAGTTTAAAAAGTTACATAAATCGTCAACTTATAAAAACCAAGGTGGTAAATAACGTAAGGCGTGGCGTGACGGCGAGGCCAAGCCTCAAGCTTTGTAAGACATGGCGAGACATGACGCTTTTCAAGGCGTGACAAGGCGGCAAAATTTTAATAAATTTTAGAATTTTTATATATACTTGTATATATATTTACTTTTATTAAGTTGTATCAATAATCAATAAATTAAAAAAAAAAGTCGATGTTTTTACATTTCAATATACATCTAATCTAAATATAGTAACCAATTAAACAAAAATCAATGTTTTCAAATTTTAATATACATATAATCTAAGATATAATCACCAATTTATAATCAAAGAATATTTATAGCCCTTTTTAAATTATTTTAACAATTTTTAAGTTTTTTTTTCTAGTTTTTTTTTCATAACGCGTTACAAAAAACTTAGAAAATAACGCGTTAAAGCTCGTCATGGTACGTCTTTTCACGTTTTTTGGACGTCACGCCTAACAACGACGCCTTACATGTTTTCGTAACGTCTTGGCCACGCCTCACGCCATGGCGCGTTATTTAAAACCTTGATAAAAACTAATTACGTTTCCGTTCCTAATTTTCAACGAACATCCATGTTATGGACGAAATATATAGTTAGTTAATGGTAATTTTAATGGAGATTTTTAACGAGCATCTATATTAGGGACACAAAACGTATCAGCATCTATACTAGGGACACAAAACGTATCAGTTTTTAAAGGTGGACGATTTATGCAACTTTTAAAATTTAAAGACCAAAATCCATAATTTGAAATAAAGTATAGAAAAAATTTATGTAATTAATCCCTAAATTAATATTGGGTTCCTTTTTGTTAATTAAGGAGTCTGATTAATTAGTTAGATTATAAACAGGGGTCAAAATATTTTCATTATGATTTTGTCCATGATTTTCATTTTATTAAATGGATTAAAGAGGTGTGTGCTTTATCAACTTTCTTATAACCCCATTCTGCCCGATAAGACGGTTCCCCTAACGGTTTCCAAAATGGAAACCGAGTGTTTCGTGGTTTAGAAATGCAAAATCTCGACAATATGTCACTGTCTAATAAGTATAATTGTGTTACATTTACTCGAGATAAATGTTTTGCAAATGAAAAAAAGAAGACAAGTGTAGAATGTATACAAATGAGGAGGTAATGAGTTATTTATACTTAAACTCCGTGTATTAAAACAAATATCCAGAATATTATTAATCTTCAATACTTTATTCTCGACATTTACATTGGAACTTCTACACACTTTATCTAGCTAAGAAACAAAATTCTAGAAATCAAATGACAACACTTAGCATGTATATATAGAGAATAAAGTTATTTTTATGGTTTATTTTAAATTACAGATTTCGTTTATAAGTATAAAAAGCTACACAATTCATCTCTCCTTAGAAAAATCACTACAAGAAAAAGGACCTTTAGTGACGACTTTTTTTAGTGACGACTCACATTTCGTCACTAAATGGATGATTTAGTTACCATAAAATACGTCGTCACTAATTTTGATAAATATTCCAAAAATAGTGACTAATACCAAAAGTGGTCACTAAGTGGTCACTAAATGGATGGTTAGAGACCATAATATGGTAGTCACTACGTATATTCATTGAGTTAGGTAAAATAAGTGAGTTGAAAAAGTTTAGTAACCAAAAACATAGTCACTAAATGAGATTTTAGAGACCAAAAAAAATAGTCGTCACTAACTTGGATAGTTAGAGACCAAATATTGTGGTCATTAACAGATGATTGTTAAGTTGAAAAACTAGGTGTATTCAGCTCATTGAGTCGAGAGTATGTTAATAGTATCAAGAAAATATTTAATTATTAGTATATTCTTCATGTTTTAAAACTATGATATATTTAAAGTCTTTATTTTTACTGTCGATCTAAATTGATAATAGCTTTAAACATGAAGGACATAGATGGTAAATACAATATAAATATAAGGAGTTATATAGTAAATACAATATAGCTTTAAAAATAGACACCAATGAAATAGTTTGTCACTATTTTATTTTAAAATCTTAAACACCAAAAAAATATGGTCACTAATATTTTTTAATATTACAAAACCAAATAAAATATATTGATATAAATATACTTGTTTCAATATAATTTTACTAAAATTGCATATATTACTTATGAATGGACAACGTTCAAATCTGAAACCCTAGTTCTCTGGGCGATCCTCCGTCTCGGCGATCTGCTCCGTCTGCATCCATCCGCTCGTCTCCGGCGATTTGCTCCGTCGCCTTGCCCCCGGCCATACACCTCATCTCCGGCCATCTTAACTTTCTCTGGATCTTCGATTTCTAGTTATTAGAGGTACATCTTGTTCTTTGTTCTTTAATTTCATCAATTCGGTAAATGTTTTAGCTTCGATTTCGTTTTTTGAATTTTTTGTTAGAAAATTTGGATTAGGTTTTGTGTAATTTATAGATATTGTGATTTATGAATGTTGAATGAATGTAATTTATTTATGCGGATGATTAGTTTCGTTAGGCTTCGATCGAAACCGAGGTTTTTGATTTCTAGCTCTTCGTTTTCATGAAAAATTGTTAATAGATATAATTTGAGGTGATTAGTATCTCAGCTTCAATTGAAACTGTGTATCGTTATGTTCGTTATGTAATTCGATGTTTTGGTTAGAAGATAGATGTAAGTTGAGGTGATAGTTGTGTTGTCTTCAATCGAGAGTTTGTTTCGCTCTGTAATTACGGTAGTGTTGTCTTCGATTGAGAGTCTGTTTCGCTCTGTGAAAATTGATATGGTATCGTTATATTAAATTGAAATTGTGTTTGTCTCTGTAGTTCATTATGTTAACGTATAAATTTAGGTGTAATTCTTCGAGTTTCGGTTTCTGTATGTAGGTAATGTTCTAGAAGTTTAATTTTGGTTGAAATGATGTTAGACTTTGAGAGTTTTGTATCATTTTGAATGAATTTCATTATCACTTTGTTATTATTTGGATGTGTGACTGTTTGCATTTAGGATTCCAGCTTTAATTCGATTTTTTTTGAAGATCAGGTTACCTTTTTTGCGTAGTGTATACAGAACACGAAGGTTTAATGAGTATATTCACATTTTGTAATCTTTGAGAAAAACGTTTGATCATGTGTCATGAAATCTTTGAAGCACTTTTGAGAAATTTTTAGTTGTCTACAGATGTAAAAATATGTCCATGTAGTCTGTGTATTAATTTATGTTTATCTTGATGTTGGTTTTTTACGTAGAACTATTCCGTGTATCATAAACCTCCTGAATCATTTGTTACCCTCCTGAATCATTTGTAACCCTCCTGAATCATTCCCAAAACAGAAGAGTTTCGAGAGATAACAGAAACTGGTTATTCTGAGGTACCAACTCCACGTGCTATTATTGATGCAACACCGTCACCTACTATAGTCGCTTCAACTTATGCTCTAGGAAAGCTACAATCTCCTGCACACGCTCCTACACCGGATCTACTTGATCTTGGTTTTGATGGTGATGATAATAGTGCTGTGGTTCCCCTTGATCAGCCCGTATCGCCTGCAGGGTAAGTGTACCCTATGCGGGTCAACCCAACCTGACTGGTTTAGACCCGCATAAAAAATGACCCATTATGGCCCGTTATTTCAACCCATCGAGAAACCAATTTTTTTACCTCTTGCAATTGGTGTGCTTATTAGTGACGGTTTTATTGTTTCAGGCCTCCCTTGCCTGTTTTATTACCAGCTGCAAGTGGTCAAGGTTTACAAATTAGCGCACAGCTGGTACGAAGAGATGGTAAGATATTTTACAGCTTAATGTTTGAGAACAACACAGAAACGCCACTCGATGGATTTATGATTCAGTTCAACAAGAATACTTTTGGTCTTGCTGCTAGTGGACCACTTCAGGTACGGTTGTTATTCGATTGCAACATCTTATAGTCCTACTTTTTCGACTTAGTTTTATTGAATATATATTAACCTACATTTGAAACAGGTCCCGCGAATGCAACCAGGAAAGACGGAAAAAACACTTGTTCCTATGGTTTTGTGGCAGAATATGGCTCAAGGTCCTCCAAACTCACTTTTGCAAGTTGCAGTAAAGAACAATCAACAGCCTGTTTGGTACTTGAAAGATAAAGTCTCCTTGCTTGTTTTGTTCGTAGAAGACGGAACAATAGAACGTGGTTCCTTCCTTGAGGTAAACTATATTCTTTTTACGCTCTTTCAGTCTTTTATATCCACACTTCCTTAAGGTAAACTATATTCGTTTTATGCTCATTAATGTAATAGTCTGTGTATTAATGTATGTGTGTGTGATTTATTGCAGATTTAGCTTGTGGTAGATTAATTTGAGCTAAATTAGTGAAGATTTGTTGTATGAAACCCTAGGTATTTTAATTAATAATTAAGAGTGTGAAAAAAAAGAATGAAATTTGGACTGTAAGTTTTCGGTTGCGTAAACGATTGATGTCGTTTTATTGAAACAATCGAATTCAGTTTTTTTTTATTACACGAATAAGGTTAATTAGAGACTTGTGGAGAAGCTTATAGTTAGTGTAGTTTGAACGTTTAAGATTGACCTATCGAATTTATGTGTGATTAGCTTTACTAAATAGGAAATCAAGTGGTTAAAAAAAGTTCAATTTTCGCTGATTTGTTTTGTGTATAGTTTGTTTGTAGTTGTTTGGAGTTCGTAGGCAGCCCATAGTAGCCTACAACTAAGTTCTTTTCGTTGATTTATAATTACAAAAACACATTATTTTGGTTTTGGTATTTTTCCTTTTGTTTAAAATTTTTTCGTCTGTTTTGTTTGCAGCATGGCTGCTCAAGAAGGATCTCAAGAAGGATCTCAGTTTGATACTCGTCAGTTCGATACTAAGATGGATGAGTTGTAAGTTTTGCTTTTTTACATATAAGCTACCTACTATTGTTACCAAGTGTTGTTTTGGATAGCTTATTTTGCAAATACTTTGTTATGCAGGCTTTCCACCGACGGACAAGACTTCTTCACATCATACGATGAAGTTTACGACAATTTCGATGCCATGGGTTTGCAAGAGAACCTTTTAAGAGGCATTTATGCATATGGTACGCCTCTAGTTCTGTTTATCATTAGTTGATAATAAATAGTTCTAACTAAGTTTCGATAATGAAGTTTAATTCAAACTTTTTTCCAACTTTAATACTCACATAACGCTTCAATTTCGTTCCTTTATTGTTAGCCATTTAGTCGAACATATTTGAAACTTGGTAGTTGAGTGACTTGTTTTCAGAAAAGTTTGTTTATTACACGAATCGTACCTCAAATTGAAAACTGTAACATTGATGGTCCCTAAGATATACTTTTCTGTTACAAGCGTAGGGACGATTAATGTTACAGGCTTCAAAATTCAAGACTACCAGTGTTAGAAGCTTGAATTTATCTACGTTTTATAAACGTTTGGGATAAAAACCATAATTAGTTTGATATATACCACAAGGGCCTGTTCTATTTGTTACTCTTATCATTATATCGGTTTAATCTCATGATTTTTTTTCGAATGTAGGTTTTGAGAAACCATCTGCAATTCAGCAAAGAGGAATTGTTCCCTTCACCAAGGGTCTTGACGTAATCCAACAAGCTCAATCCAGAACCGGAAAGACTGCAACTTTCTGCTCTGTTTTCTTTATTTTGGTTTAAATGAATGTTTAATATTTGGATTTGATTATTACAATTAATAGGTTATAATTTATTATAATTTTTTTAATTTTTTTTTAATTAAATTTCAAACTAGTGACCACTTTGTTTTGGTCTCTAACAGTAACTAACGGACTTAACGGAGCCGTTATCTAGAGCATTTAGTGACAACTTGGTATGATTAGTGACAATATTCAGTGACGAAAAACTAGTGGTCACTAATTCTGTGACCACTCTAGTTTGGTCTCTGATTAGAGACAAGTTATGTATTTGGTCACTAATAAAATTAGCCACGGACCTATAGTGACCACAAGTGACGACTTTGATTTTCGTCACTAAACACCTTAGTGACGGAAATTTTCAACTGTTAGTGACCAAACGTGTTTTGTCACTAAAAGGCATTTTTCTTGTAGTGAATTTAGTACGCTTTTCAACTCTAGATTCCAACAAACATCTATTAACATATGAAATATATATTTAGTTAATGGTGATTTTAACGATAATTTCTAATAGAAATATGTTTTAAGAACGATAAATGTAATTATATTCTCTAAGTGAATGAGTGTTGTAAGTTTTCAAAATTCGAGTACAAAATCCGTAATTTATATAAACTATATAGACAATTTATATATTTTATTCTGTATATAAAATAGGTTAGGAATTGAGTACTACACAGTGAATTTTCTACACTATAAACAATCTAACTTTTACTAAGACGAAAATAATTATTCATCATGGACATAGTTTTTTTTTTTTCTTTTTTCTTTGGCAAATTGAAAATTTGATATTAGTTTTGCTGTGTTCTTTGTGTTACAAATAAAAGTAAATGATATAAATGTCCTTATGGTTTGAAACAAATTACGTGCTTTTCTTTCTAACTTAAAAAATTATCCTAATCGTCCAAATACCTAATACACATTTTATCACTAAAATAGACATTTGTTTAACATATATGTTATATTTTTCTAAGTGACTATTTTCCCCTTATCTTAAACTTCGTATATGGTCCTTAACATCCATAAAAGAATATCAATAATACTTTTATTTTCTCAAAGGCATATTCTCTAATATTGTAGACAACCATATACCACTACCATTCACCACCATCGTCTACCATCAAAACCAAATTTGAAATCACATTTTTACCTAAAATAATTATTATCTTTATTAAAACTCAAATTAATAGATATTTTATGATAAAGTAATAGTATGACATGAACAGGAAGCATGACTAACACTCCCATCAAATTTGAATTTGTAGGCCTATTGTTTTTACATAAACCTTGTTTTTACTAAAAAATTTCTCCTTTTCTTTTACTAAGAATTTAACCAATATTGTTTAATCAATCCATTACTTAGATTAATTTAATTATAAGTTATAAAAATCATCTTTCTAATATAATGGAAATATTTTGTTCATTTTGCTACCGATCCCTTCGAAAAGTGTGTTAGTAACTGGGAGAAACCATCCGACCATCTTGATTTCTTCGGCATAAATTCCCGATCACCCAATAATTAAAATACCATACAATTATCAATTCAAATACATAAAAGCTCAATACTTTTGAAATAAAATTTATCAAAAACAACATAATTATTCAATTCTTCAATCTTTAATAATGAATTAATGATAATGTTTAGTAGTAACCAATGTTTAGTAGTAACCAACCTTTATGTTAAGATGGTCAAAATATTCAATATAAATGTATGTGTAGACAAAAGAAAAATCGAAGAGAAAGTTTGGAAAAGGGTTAATCGAAATTCGAATAGATGCTTTTAGAGGTTTTCAAAGTTGAAATAAAACCTTTTACGTAGAATTTTTTTTCTTTTTTTCTTTTTGTGTTAAAACTTTTAATGGACTCCTCTCAAAACTTAAATGGGTCTTTTAATCATAAGATGTAAAAATAAAAAGATAATTAAATTTTCAGGTGGTTCGGGCTGACCCAAAAACCTGTGTTGGTCGTCCTCGTTGGACTGAAATTTGGACTCAATCACTAGAAAGTTGCGGAAAGACTTTAAAGTGACTTTATATTGGTGTAACACTCAAGTAACCGAATGATTGATATTATTAAGCTTGTACAACACACTTGCGTAACAACCAATAAAAGCACGAAACACTTTACAACCCGATCTATATACATGCTAGGCTTCACGACACGTTTCTAAACTACGTACAAACTACAAACAATGACGAATATGCACCAACAAACTCCCCCTTGGGTGTAGCTTGTACTTTCGACAAATCTTCAACGAAGGTTGTATGTCGTGAGATCGAGAGTTGTTTCTTTGATTTCAACGAAGTATCCCTCACAATCTTCAAGTCTACAATCGATGTATCCTGAATCTCTTGTGCTTCGAGTCTTCATCTTTAAGCAACACAACTCCATGAAGGTCAGTTTCGAGTCTTGACTTCCAGGAAGTGTTAAACTCTTCGAGATCCAATCATTTAACTTTGTAAGCCTGACTTACAGAGAACCACTTACGTGTTTTGTTCTTTAAATTGATAAATTCTTTTAGTTTTTCAGAAAACACGAGGCAAAACCTTATACTCTTGTGCGATACGTGACGACGAAGAATATAAACATAGAAATAAAATCTTTTTGGATTTTTGTTTATTTTCTTAACCTAGAAACGCAAAATATTTTGTGATTTTCATCTATAAGGTATATACACTACTTTAGCAACCTAGAAACAAGCAAATCTTTTTTTCTAAGGATTTGTTGGCTTTTAGGATCATATCGCTAGAAGTGGAGTCATTCGAATCAGCCGATTATTAGTATATTTGTCATCTTAAGTACAACATCGACATTATAATAGCAATCTTCCGATTATGTATTTACATCTGTTTATACGGAATCTCACTTATATTTACACTTTGCTAATTCCGAACTCACCTCAAAGTGCCATCGAACTCTTAGTATTTATAGGAAAAGGTCACCTTATTCCTAATTTTATTAACTAAACTAGAAAATTTGATCGTGTCGAGTATTGATACTATGCACACTCTTTTGTGAGTATGTGTATAAAATATTTAGGTATATATAAGCTTTGCTTGCACCGGGTTACACATTGTGCCCCTAATCACGACATTTCTCCGAAAACTAATATACAATACGTATAGTATTTATTCATTACTCTCCCTGTCTTTTTCGTTTATCAAGTAAGCATTAAGGGTTATGGATTTTTTAGACTTTTACCGACTCTCCCACTGTCTTTGTCGTTTATCAAGTAAGCATCAAGGGTTACAAGTCTTTATTCGATTTTATAAAGAGTTGCAATTTTTATTCTCACTTTTTCTTATTACTCTCTTACTTTGACCCTCATATATATATATATATATATATATATATATATATATATATATATATATATATATATATATATATAAATTATTCGACTTTATAAAGAGTTAGAGTCGGAGTTTGTTTAATATTCGGTCACGCAACGATTTTCGACATTCTTCGTTTGTCTTTCTTTCTTTTTCAAGACTTTTCAATTATGTTTTCTTTATTGTTTGCTACTTATTTAGACTTTATTATGAGTAGCTAAAACAACTTTTACGCTTGTTTGATTAACGGATCTTGTTTGACGGTTATGTTTTCGTTATTGATTGTTTAGGTATTTGTGTTTAATCGTAGATCCTTATTTGTTAAGTTTTAATATATTTTATAAAGTTGTTTATATGCAAATTAATTAATCAACATTCGAGGTATTCGAGAGGAATCTAGATAGGTAAAATAAATTGTATGAACTAATCAATCGGTCTTTGATTGATTTAAAATTGTTAGGTTTCGATAGGACCTAGTAATAACAACTTAGATAATTAAACGTAAATGAATAAATCTATTTGTTAAGATTCGAGAGGACTTAATAATTAGAGGAGTTATTCGAGAGGAAACTTTATAAGGTTAAATCACTAAATACCGGCTTGTTAATTAATGCTAATTGTTAATAGTTATAACTCTATTCGAGAGGAACAGTATAATTAGAGGTAGTTAAAGTTGGTAAAATATTCGAGAGGAGTTTTATTATATCTTAGAAGTTAATATACAATCAATTTCGTAAACATAATTGGAAAACAAGTGAAATGTCAAACGAGTGTAATTTCTCCAATATTTGATAAATCTTAATTACCTTTTTTCAATCAATTTTACAATCGCTTTTTAGTTTTAATTAGTTAATCATTAGTAATTACAAAACCCCCCAAAAACAAAACCAGTATTATTAATTCGAGATTTAAAAGCTAAATTAATCCGTGCGAACGAACCTTTACTTACTTAAAGCTATATTATATACGAATAGGTCAACTGCCTATAAGTGTGTAATTAAGTGAAATAGTAGGTCGAGTTTAATAGACAAGATTTTTACACATCAGGGACCCGGTTTATGAACCTGAAGTCACCAAAACCATTTTGCCTTATTCGGGTTCAGATTTGGATTAATTCGGGTCTGGCCACATATTTTGTCACCCCTACATAGCATCTCATAAATATATAAGGATCGATTAATATGAATATATTAATCTAGGGACTATAAAATTAAGGAAAATTTAGAAAGAGTATTTGATTTTACGTTACGAAAAGCACCAACTAATTCATAAGATTGAACACTTGACACAATAATTGTTTATTCATTTCATGAGACTTCAAACCACCCCAGAAATATTTCTGGAGGGTCACTTTACCCTTCAAACCACCGAACCATCCCCTCTGATGGTTTGACGTGTAGTTGCTAAGTCTGCCTGACTGCTGAGCCTGATTTATTCAGACTCAAGTCACTCAGATTAAGTATTTTACTTAAAATAAAAGTTACTCGGACTTCAAAACACTATAGACTTTAGACACTCAGTTTTTAGGTTCATACTTAACTAATCCGACTTCAAGATTCTTCTAATACCTTTCCATATCTTCAACTATCTTCATATGTAGATACCTTACGAGTTTACACACACATTACAACCTCGAAAGTGATTGTACTCACATCCAATATCCATAATTATGATAATTAAACCTTACGATCATTAGATATGTTGGCTTCCATATAAAAAATGTTTTTTTTTTCCGCAAAAAATCATTTTTTTCTTGGACTGTTAAAAGTTTCAGACAATATTTTAAGTCGATTTGGGTTATGTTGTGATCTTAAAAGAGTAATAAGTTAAGTTGAAAGTAGTAGTAAACTAATTTACCAAATATTTTGTTCAGGCTTTGGATGCCACAGTCGTTTACATCCTTTTCCTAGCTATTGATTCCCCGAAATTAACTTTGAATCATTGTTTGTAATAGTGTCTCTTAGCTTTAGAGATCAAACTGAGGAAGAAAGTGACATGCCTTTATTGTCCCCTTCAACTTCACTTTCACTGTCCGTATCGACTCCACCTTCACTTATACCTTCAACTTAACCGTTCTATTTGCATTCGCCTTCATCTTTTACGCCTAGCTGGAATATCTCTCCTCGATGGTTATATCAACTACTAACTCCCTCTGCAATAAAAGTAACATCGTTTAAATCCCTAATCTGTTATACTAATACATCAAACAAATTTGACTTGGTTTCGAAGAATCTGGAAAAGAGTCTAGTTCCTGTTGTTGTGAAGGGGTAAAAAATATGACTTGGTTCCGAAACTTGTTGAGCGGGTGAATCACTAATTCCAACTTTGTAATTTGACATTGCTGTTAGACAATAGAAGTCTAAATCAAATGTAAACCCAAGCCCGTATGTGGGCTTGGGCCCGTTAGGTTAATATTTCCTATAAATAGACTTCTAATGTAATCGTTGTTAGTTGATGAAATATAAAAATTCTTCCACAAAACCCGATTATTAATTTCTACATGGTATCAGAGCAAGTTACTGTCAAAAGTACCTGTTCGAACTAGTCATTTCGACTAGTCCATTCGACCAGAAAGACAATATATTCGACTAGATTTTTTCGAATAAGAAATTACCTTACACGAATTTGGTGCTCGAGCCGCCATTCGACCAAGTATTTAGCCTACACGAACTACCATTCAACCAGGAATAAACCTCACACGAATTGAAGTATTCGAATAGCAACTTCCATTCGACCAGACAAAACAACTCATTCGACTGAATTTGTAATCCCTTCGAACTATCCCATTCAACTGAACTTATAACCCACGCGAACTTGACAGTCCGACTAGGCATTCGTCTCGGTTGTGGTGATCTCACACGAACTCCCTCCCACGAATTCAACCAATTCGAATAAGCCTTTGTTCGATTCGGATAGATTTGAAATATCGTTGTCGTTGATTGCGGCTTGATATGCTCCTAAGTAGAACTTGTTGCGAAGACTGAATACCAGATCTGGTGTCATCTATTCGAGTAGTACATCCGAACAACAAACCATTCAGCCCAATAACAATGTTTAGGCCCAAAATCATTAATTAAAAGAACCATGCCCAAGCCACAATTTAAACCATTTAAACAATTTAAATCACTATGGCTGACAACGAAAATAATAACCTCGCAATGCAACTAATGAACATGCTTCGTAACGGAGCTCATAACCAGTTTAAAAACCCAAAATCAAACCCGTCCGATCAACTCAAGATTAGTCTAATGTTGACAAGCAACAACTACCCGTTATAGGCTCGTATGATTCAGTAGCTATTGGGGGGAAATCGAAAGTGTATCTTAACCATCTTACCCAAAAGCCTCCCGCCATCACTGATGAAAAATACGATGAGTTGGAACAAACTGATCTCGTGGTATTTTCGTGGTTAATTCAGAATATCGAACCAAGCATTGCAAGCAATCTTACCGAATTTCCCACAGCAAAGTCACTATGGGAAGCTTTGGCAGTTACTTACATTAGCGGGAAGGATAAGTTACAAACTTTCGATCTCCATGTTAAAGCAAATGAGTTCAAACAACATCAGCGGCCATTGGAAGAGTTTTGGATAGGGATGCAGGGAATCTGGGAGAATTTGATCGTAGGGATTGATATCGCATATTTATATAGTTATTTATATGCGATATTCGGTCATATTTCATAGTAAACACGGTGGACATGATAGGATTTTTGCATTTAATTGTGTGGAAAAGTTTTTTTGTCCATTTTACAGGTTTACATGTTCGGGAAGTGGAAACGGTGGAAGAAACGAATTTAAACGACGAGAAATGGTGAAAAACATGCTCAGTACGTCGCACATCTTGCATTAGGACGACGCAGTCATTGTTTACACGGGACAGCGACGCACACACTGAAGACAACGACGCAGTAATTGGAAAAATGGCCGTTGCGTCGTCCTGGCCAGTTACAACGGCGCACACATGGATTTCAGCAGTTTCCTAGTTCGAGTCGAAGACGAATTTCTCACGATTTTTGCCTATAAATAGAGCCTCATTCCAGCCAGAAAAATCATCAATCAATAATCACGAGTATCGGAAGCTTGAGACTCGTTTGGAGGCAAGATTTGGAGCTAGGAAGTTCGGTTTTCGTTCAACATCGGTCACGACAAGTTTGCGGTTACTTAGTTCGTTTTTCTTTCCTTTTTCAGACTTAATTCTAGTATGTTTTCTATTATTATTTTGTTTGTTTTGAACTCAATAATGAGAAGCTAAACTATTTTTACGCTTGTTTGATTTATGGATCTTATTTGAAGTTTACGTTTTCGATATTGATTGTTTTAGGTATTTGTTTTTAACCGAAAATCTTATTTGTCTAAGTTTTAACATATTATATGTAAAAAGTAGCAAGCTGTTAGCTGACAACATAATATCTTTAAATTATTATGATCACAATAACTTTTTGTAAAAAGTAGATTATTAATGTATGTTTTGAATGTTTGTATTGTTAATCTGTGAATGACTTTGTTATACTATCATATCTTTACGCTAATATATATGTATACACCACATAAAACACTATTAACAAGATACATTTTAGACTAATATATTTTTTAACAAAACAACAAAAACTATTACTTACATTAATATTTTTTAATAATTCAAATATAAATTATTTATACAATACCGTGTATCACACGGGTACTAAGCTAGTAGATACTAAGCTAGTAGAAAAATATTTCCTGAAAACAGTTTATAAGTGTATCTACTAATAATAATAATAATAATAATAATAAATCGACTTAAAATGTATGCACTATGTTTTCGGCCAGTTTGGGCCTTTTATTCTAAATATTTTGTTCAAACTGGGCTGTGGTGACACTGGACTGGAAAAAACAAATTTAAATGGGCCTAAGGCTTAAGAACAACATTAATAACTTTATCTTGGTAAAGGAAACTAACAAAATAATGTGAAACATTTTGTCTGGACATAAACAGCTATAATTTATTTTTTCAAAATTGACATCTAACCAATAATTTTGTATCTAGCATAATACATGAAACATGAGGACTATTTAAATCAAATGACAACAATCATCAAAGCTAACACAGTTTAAATATAGATCAAAGATAATGGTATTGACACTACTAGAGGTTTGCTAGACTGCGAAAGCCGGATTATAACTCCATAGATAAAGGTTAGCTTTATTTCGCGTATTTACTTATTTCATAATCATTGTTACTTAAGATTTGAGAAATTCAAATAAAGAATACTGATTTTAGAAGTTATGAACAATTTTGACCAAAAGATGATTGTAGTCACGTGTCAAATTAGACTCAAAACAAAACCAGCCAATATTTAATATCCATAAAAGGTTACATTTTCATAGATAATTAGAGTAGTTTGTTAAGTATATTTACGAAAATTATAAACAATAATCTATTTTTTCTAATATAGAACTTAGGAGGATGTAGGTATTAAAAATACATTTTGGGCAACTTTTAATCTGTTTAAGTTTATATGTTTTCTTATTAGCTATTTACCCTATCTTTACTGATTGACCGTCTAATTTGAGTAACACGAACCCAAATTGACTCGTATATAAGAAATGGGCGGACCTATGTAGCGACTAGAGCAGCATAATGCTCTTTCTTATCCAAAATAGATCGGCCTCACAAGCTGCTCCGAGATAAGCCTTGCCAGGAAATGGTCAATTCACAAGTAAATACCAAATACAAAAGAGGTAAATACCCGTGGACGTCTAGCTCCTAGGATATACAACACGACGACTTAATGAATAATCTAGGTTAGCTCAGCCTCACCTTCACTCTAACAAGCAAACACATTGTCGTGAACGAGTTAAGACAGGACATAAATGTTCTTGGTGTGTCTCATATAAGTGTATTTGCAGATGCCATGTACATTTATTAACATCGTCTAGTTTCATGCTAATCACTATTTTATATGTAAATTTCATACTAATTTTATTCGTTTTTTCAAATAGGAGTTCACTTAATTAAGCATTCATGTTGGTTCGCAGGAGAAGACAGAGATGGTTACATCTTCGTTTACCAGTTGTAAAGTATTCATATCTGAGGCCCGTAACAAATCTGCTCTGGAGTCGATTGAACTAGCTGCCAAATTATATCCGGAGACAGTTCTTGTCAATAAATTTAAAGATGAGATTTACAACAGGGTAGGATACACACTTGTCTCTAGATCGAGTACAAGTTTATCATTGAAAGATGCTGTTTTTTCAATGGTGAAAGCAGCTTTTGAAGCCATTGATTTTGAGTTACATAGTGGAAACCATCCACGGCTTGGTGTTGTTGATCATATTTGCTTCCTTCCATTAGGATCGGCTTCTCTTGAACAAGTTGCCAACACTGCCAAAGCTCTTGCTGCGGATATTGGCTCCATACTTCGAGGTTTGATTATTATAGCCTTTTCGCTTAGACAGGTAGTTGCTTAAGAAGTCCACAATAATTAAGGATAAAATCTGGAAATGTATCAAATTTTACTTTAAAATCTATATCTAACTTTCAAATATCTTTATTGTTTATATCCGATCAATGAAAAACTTGCCAACAGATTACATGCCACATGTGGCAATATATATGCATGTCATATGTCACATATGTCCAAATACATACAATAATGATATTGAAAGTTATAGATACAATAGACCAATATAAAGTTTTGTGCATACTATTCAGTTTCGGGTAAATTTTGATACACTTCTAAACAGTTATCAAAATTATTAATGTTAATAAACGGCGGTGCAGTCCCTACCTACACATGTGGAGCTGCTAACAGTGATCAACGATCACTAGATTCCTTTAGGAGGAAGCTAGGGTACTTCAAACCAAACACATATGGATATGAGTGGTCAGGTGGACCACAATCAGAGGTTCTACCACTTGCACCAGATGAAGGTCCAGCCCAAGTAGTTCGAACCAAGGGTGTGGTTGTCATAGAAGCAACCAGGTGGTTCGCTAATTTCAACGTTCCTGTTTTTTGCAGTGATATTAGTATTGTTCGTAGAATTGCAAAAAAGGTTAGTGGAAGAGGCGGTGGACTTCTATCAGTCCAGTCACTGGCATTAGTTCATGATGATTCTGTTGAGGTGGCGTGTACTCTGCTTGAACCAAATGAAGTTGGGGGTGATCAAGTTCAGGGTGCGGTTGAACGGCTAGGAAGAGACGAGGGTGTGACTGTTGGCAAAGGGTACTTCACCGATCTTTCTCAGGAAAAACAAATTGAAACGTACTTGAAGTTGAGTTGTTCTTGACTTCCTCGAAACATTGAAAAGCTTGCATTCATGCTGAGATGTTTTGTGATATAATCTTGCAATTTCGGATCACTTACTTGTTAATTACTCAATCTGGTCACGTTGTGTTTTATCTCAAATCGGGTTGTCATAGTATTTATCTATAAGATGGTACATTATTTAATAAATTATAGTCCTACTCCTACACGATTATAAGAGGGCGTACCCTATAATGGCCTATATGATTAGGTAATGCATTATGTTTTTTTGAAATAAGTCGGAAATGGAAACATTTGTGTTTCACATTGCTTATCGTAATTAGATTATTATGCATATTATAATGAGGTTTAAAAGTACTTTTCACATCAAAGAAAGGAACCAAGACTAGTAACTGTTCGAATTGATTGGTATCGGTTTTGTGAGTAAAGATTCATAGACACCAAACTCGTCACTACCTTATGAGTGACTTTGGGTCGGTATACCGATATGCAAAGTGACTTGTTGGTAAGGCCTAGACTATTAGAAACACATTTTTTTATGTGTGTATTATACTAAAAATAAATAATGTATGGTCTAGAAAAAAAGTGACAAATTATTGTTTGTATTGGTTTTGTCAGTTTAACGTTAATAATGTGTCACTGAATTTATAGAAATCGACCACTAGTTGATTTAACCATTGTAAGGGGTCTAATATCTAAATAGGATATATATGGTGTATTTGTTTGATGAATTGTAGATTCTTTTATTTATTTTTATGGATTTTGGACTAGAGATTGTAAAATAATCCGAATCTGGTGGGGAATCCGATATTTGAACCCGATTTAACTGGGGAATCCTCAAGTTGACCGAGGATGGGAACGGGGACGGGGAATCTCCGAATTTAGGAGCCGGGGATGGGAAACCCCTTGGTTCCCTGAACTCGTCCCCAGCCCCGTACCCGAATATATTTACGTATAACCAAATATTTTACATATACATATATAAAACATCAAATAATCTTACACTAAATATTCGAAATCCTAAGTAACTTATACACAAAGAATGATTACTCTCATATTTTGAATAAATATCTTTTTGATAATGGTTCAAACTCACTAAACAAATTATAATTTGGATTTAGTTTTTTCTCTTCTTTGATTGTAATCATCTAGTAGCCACTAGCACAATTTATTAACAAGTTTATTTGTTCATGTTTTTATTGATTTAATATGATGCATCAATATAATTGTCTTGATTGATGATTATGTATCTTTTTATTTATAACTTTGCATAATAAAAAAATGTTATAATAAAAAAATGTTATAACAAAAAGATAATACAATGGCATATATGAAAAAATAATCTCCGATTCTTCGCGGAGATCTATGATACCCGATGGGGATGAGGATTAAATCATATTCCCTAATGAGGATGGAGACAGGAATGGGGATGAGTAGTGGAAACGAGGGACTTGGATAATAAATGTGATCTCCGCAAATCCACACCCCATTGTCATCCCTATTTTGAATATTGTGTTAAGACTAAAATATGGATATAAAAATGGTGGGTTTACATTATTGATTGGGTCCATAGTTTTTCTCTCTTTTTTTTTCTTTATTTATTCAAAAGTATTTATTTTAGTTCTATGAAAAATTATTTGATATATTCGATTTCATTATTTTCTTCTATTCCTAATCTCATTTGCTAATCAAACACCATGTGAAAAGACAAGAGGGTTCGAGTCATTATAAAAGTGTAAGACTTCAAGGCCTAAACTATAAGGTCCATGTGTATAAGGACTATAAGTGTAAATAGTTTAATCATAGCTAAAGTTCAACGTACATAAACTTTTATGAGAAAAGTATAGAGTTTAAAGTTAGATTTTCATTAAGTTAGTCAATGTTATTTGGACATTTATCAAAAATAGTCGTTTATCCTTTTAAAAAAAAACAAAAGACACTAGGTTATTGATCATTATATTTAAAATTCAATAATGAAGTTAAAATAAGTAAACCAAAAGTGAAAAAATAATTTATGATGTAATGATTATCAAATACGCGCACTTGAACGAACAATTTTTTGTTGTTCCTACTGCAAGGAAGACACTTGTTGCTTCACTTTTCGGTCAAAAAAGCCACCTAAGGTTGTTTCAAAAGGTATATATTTTTATAACTACAATATTTTCTTAATCTGATCTATTGAATAAAGTGTTTAATTATGAGTAAGGTGGTGTTTAATTTGAACTTAATTGAATTTAATATGAATATAACTTAATGTGCTAAGTCACGAAAAGTATGTTTTTTTTATTACTTAAACTGCAAGTTCGACTTAAGTGACGAAGTCATAGGGGTGGTGCTTTTCCCATTTGGTAATGATTTTTCATATGTTTTTTATAAATTTTATTTATTTATCATTATTTATTCTTTATTCAGCTTACAAAACAAACATCATTACTTCTTATTTCATTCAGACGCCATTTATCAAAACTAAAAAATGACTTGGTTCAGAAACTTGTTGACCGGGTGAGTCACTAATTTCAGCTTTGTAATTTGACGTTGCTAGATTATAATATGTCCAAGTTTAATTTTATATGTTGGTTACAGGAGAAACAATTACTTCCTATTGTCGTGGAGGGTAAAAGAACATTACAAACAACCTTTCGAGAAAGTTGCACACCCTTGAAACCAAACCAGGAATGTTCAAGTCTAGAAAACCGCCTACTCCCAGATGCGTCATGTCCTTTTCCTTAATGGTAGAGCCTTTAAGTACCAAAACACAGCACTTGAAAAAATCAAGAATCATTAAATCAGTTAGTCCCACTTATTAGAATGTTAAAACCCCTTAATCTTTATTATTACTAATCAAACATATTTATAAGAGTATAATGAAAACCCTAATAAGAAACCCCAATTGACGAAAGTCCATGGGTCGGGTTTGGGCTAACATATTCTAATACTCCCTAACAGTTCGAGTGGCGAAATCGCGAAAACTCGAACTGGAGAATAAAACCATAATTAACAAAAAAAAAACATATATAAAGTAAAACCAGATAGTTGTTGATAAAGACTCCGATTGCAAATGATTCGTTGCTTGCGGCGACGCATGACGACGGGTCAGAGCTGCGTTCGTTGCTTTTTCCATATTGCTTTTCTTTGAAATTTAATTACGAATCTACATCTGTTGACGACATCATCTAACTCGAAGCAGTTTGAGAATTATAATCAAAAGATTGAGTGTTTTTTTTTTTCTTTTGCAAAGAATTGGGTCGTCTCTAGACCAAAACGGAGGACTTGATGTCACGAAGTCCGTCTCAAAGTAGAGCAATCCCTTGTAGCAACAATGTTAATTTGAATTCAAAAATTGCAAAATTTTATAAATAGTTGACCATCAATGAAAGAAATATAAATCTTGAAACGCGGGAAACTATTATTAAACAAATAAAAAGCCTCCCCGATCTCAATTTTTGAGATTTGAAACCCAAGTTTGAGTTTTTTATTATTATTATTTTTTAATTAAATTAAATATATTAATACCGTAAACCATCCAAACAAACTTAAAAATGCTCATTATAAGTATAATATGTCATTCTCTAAGCTGTTGGCCTGACTGGATCTTTGGTTACGATGTCATCTTTGTAATTTTGTAAGGGGATTTGGCCGGACTCAATTAGCTCAAGATCTTCATCAAGTAATTGATAGTGTGCCTTCACTTCTTCCACGGTTTTCCCTATAACCTTTGCAATGTTTTTTCATCGGTCAGGTGAGTTTTCGTCCTGGACAGCCAATTCGTTCTCAAATACTTTGTTTTCACTTACAGTCCATGTCGAGCCCGAACTTGTTTATTGAATCTTTAGCATTTCGATCTTCCGAATATGTTTAACTTGAGAAAACATAAGGTTGTCTCTAAAGGTATATGCTTTTGATAATTAAAATATTTCTTAATCTGATCTATTGAATGAAGTGTTTAATTAATTAGGACTAAGTTTCTTCATTAGTAGATATTGGGAAGACTGAATATGTGCATTGAACGAACAATCATTTGTATAATAGCTAAAGTTGAAAAACGAGTTCCACAACTTGTTAGATTTGTTCATAAAATTCAACCGTTGTCAAGGGTAAATCAGTAATTCAATTTTCCTTTTTCTTTTTTCTTTTCTTTTCTTTTTCTTTTTACGTGCACTTTCCATAACTTATAAATTTTGTCCACTTAACTTTAAAAAGTTACATAAATAGTCAACTTATAAAAACTAATTATGTTTCCGTTCCTAATTTTCAACGAACTCCATTTTATGGACGAAATATGCAGTTAGTTAATGGTAATCTTAATAGAGATTTTTAACGACATCCATATTAGGGACACAAAACGTATCAGTTTCTAAAAGTAAACGATTTATACAACTTTTTAAATTTAAGGACACAAACTAGTAATTTGAAATAAACTATAGGAAAAATTTATGTAATTAACTCCTTGATTAATATTGGGTTCCTTTTTGTTAATTAAGGAGTCTGATTAATTAGTTAGATTATAAACATGGGTCAAAATATTTCATTATGATTTTGTCCATGATTTTCATTTTATTAAATGGATTAAAGAGTTATTTGAAGTGCTTTATCAACTTTCTTATAACCCCATTCTCTCCGATAGGACGGTTCCCCTAACAGTTTACAGATGAGGAGATAATGAGTTATTTATACTAAAACTCCGTGTATTAAAACAAATATCCAGAGTATTATTAATCTACAATAATCTATTCTCGACATTTACATTGGAACTTCTACACACTTTATCTAGATAAGAAACAAAATTCTAGAAATCAAATGACAACACTTAGCATGTATATATAGAGAATAAATTACATGAGTCGTTTCTATGGTTTATCTTAAATTACGGATTTCGTTTATAAGTATAAAGCTACACAACTCATCTCTCCTTAGGAAAATTAAGTATCCTTTTTGACTCTAGATTCCAACAAACATCCATTATCATGTGAAATATGTATTTAGTTAATGGTGATTTTAACGATAACTTCTAATAGAAATCTAAATCAAGAACGATAAATGTAATTATATTCTCTAAGTGAATGAATGAGTATTGTAAATTTTTAAACTCGTACGAAATCCATAATTTATATAAACTATATAGACAATTTATATAAACTATATAGACAATTTATATAGTTTATTCTATATATAAAATAGGTTAGGAATCGAGTACTACACATTGTGAATTTTCTACACAATAAAAAATCCAACTTTTACTAAGACGAAAATAATTATTCATCATGAACATAGATTTTTTTTTTCTTTTTTCTTTGGTAAATTGAAATTTTTTTTAAGTATCTTTGGACTATCCTTGTAGTTTGAAACAAATTACGTGCTTTTCTTACTAATTTAAAAAAATTACTCTAATCGTTCAGATACTTAAAATACATTTCATCAACTAAATAGATGTTTGTTAAACATATCTGTTATAGAGTTAATTACACGGATGGTCCTTTTCCTCTTACTTAAGTGACACTTTTCGTCTTATTTTCTGAAAAATTACATGGATAGTCCTTTATTTTGAATTTCTGCACATGGACAGTACTTTAGCCCGTTAGGATTAACTCAATTCTGTTAGTTATATTATAATGACCAATTTACCCTTTTTGTCTTATTCGCAAAGGACCATCCGTGTAATTAACTCTAAAATTTATTAAAAGTATTAATGAAAAAAATTAAAACTTAAAAATGAAATGAAAAAAATAAAACAAAAATCACAATCAAATAAAACAGTATGTAATTAACCCCAAAAATCTTTAAATCTTAAAAACAAAATGAAAAAAATAAAATAATAATAGAGTAGTAACTTATGAACAACCTGAAGACGCTCAATCTGTGGAATAATAGCATCAATAGCCTCCTCGGTCCATAACATCGGTTCCGTTGGAGCTTCGAGTTTCTGGTATCTAGCTGAATGGAGCAATTTAGTAACCGATGATTCAGTTTTTTCATCACCGATTCGATTTAGAGCCTCAACAACGAATTCCTTTTCAGATACAGTGAGAAAATCCTGCATATTCATCATAATCATCTTCAAATTAGACAAATATAATCATAATAACTACCAAAACACAACTAAATTACTTTCCGTCGTTTGAAATATATGAATATTATGAACAAATGAAAAGAAAAAAAAAAGAAGATTCGATTCGATTCATCACCTGCTTAGCTAGCAAAGAAGCCATCGCTCGGATACAGATAACATCGTGTTTCAGCAGTGATTCTTCGAGAAATGAAATCAACGGCGGAATGTGTGGCGATGATGATGGTGAAGATGACGCAACAACCGTCGTCGTCATAGATCTCTGATGCTTTTGCTTAGCTGAAATGTTGTCGGAAAAGTAGATGCTGCCGGAAAAGGTGAGTCTAGGGTTTTGAAATGGAAATGAGAAATTACTGGTTGTTCATAAGTTACTACTCTATTATTATTTATGATGATGATGAGATGATTACTTACTTAACTGCAATATTAGTTATACCTGATTGTGATTTAAAGATTTACTTAATTGAGCGTCTTCAGGTTGTTTTATTTTTTTCATTTTGTTTTTAAGATTTAAAGATTTTTGGGGTTAATTACATATTGTTTTATCTGATTGTGATTTTTGTTTTATTTTTTTCATTTTGCTTTTAAATTTTAATTTTTTTCATTAATACTTTTAATAAATTTTAGAGTTAATTACACGGATAGTCCTTTGCGAATAAGACAAAAAGGATAAATTGGTTATTATGATATAAATAACAGAATTGAGTTAACCCATACGGACTAAAGGACTGTTCATGTACAGAAATTCAAAATAAATTACTATTCATGTAATTATTCAGAAAATAGAACAAAAAATACCACTTAAATAAGAGGAAAAGGACCATCCGTGTAATCAACTCTCTGATATATTTTTCTAAGTGACTATTGTCCTTAACATCCTTAACAAAATATCAATAATACTTTTATTTTCTCAAAGTCATATTCTCTAATATTTTAGACAACCATATAGAACTACCATTCACCTACCATCAAAACTAAATTTGAAATCCATTTTTACCTAAAATAATTATTATTTTTATTAAAACTTAAATTAATAAATATTTCATGATAAAGTAATAGTATGACATGAACAAAAAGCATGACTAACACTCCCATCAAATTTGAATTTGTAGGCCTATTGTTTTTTCATAAACCTTGTTTTTACTAAAACTTTCTCCTTTACTTTTAAGAATTTAACCAATATTGTTTAATCAATCCATTACTTAGATTAATTTAGTTATAAGATATAAAAATTATCTTTCTAATATAATGGAAATATTTTGTTATTTTGCTACCGTTCCCTTCCAAACGTGTGTTAGTTACCGGGAGAAACCATCCAACCATCTTGATTTCTTCGGCATAAATTCCTGATCACCCAATAATTAAAATTAAAATACCATACAATTATCAATTCAAATACATAAAAGCTCAATACTTTCAAAATAAAATTTATCAAAAACAACATAATTATTCAATTCTTCAATCTTTAATAATGAATTAATAATAATGTCTAGTAGTAACCAACCTTCATGTTAAGATGGTCAAAATATTCAATATGAATGTATGTATAGACAAAAGAAAAATCGAAGAGAAGGTTTGGAAAAGGGTTAATCGAAATTCCAATAGATGGTTTTTCGAGTTTTCAAAGTTGAAATAAAACCTTTTACGTAGGATTTTTTTTTGTGTTATTTAACTTTTAATGGACTCCACTCAAAACTTAAATGGGTCTATTAATCATAACATGTAAAAATAAAAAGATAATTAAATTTTCAGGTGGCTCGGGTTGACCCGAAAACCTGTGTTGGTCGCCCTCGTTAGACTGTAATTTGGACTCAATCACTAGAAAGTTGCGGAATAACTTTAAAGTGACTTTATGTTGGTGTAACACTCAAATAACCGAATAATTGATATTATTAAGCTTACGTAATGTTATACAATACGAATAATATCAAATACAAGGGATTACAAAGACTTTGGACCGTAGGGAAGGCTGTTGCGTAAGGGTGGGCTCAAGATTGCTTAAGAGTGAGTTTCTCTCTCTAAAACGGCTAATTTATGGCTGGAAGTTGTGGTATTTATAGTGATCACCTAACCTTAACTTGTTACGCAACCGCAACACCCGGAGAGGGTGTTGCGCAACAGGTGTGTTGCATGCGCATCACACTTGCGTAACAACCCATAAAAGCACGAAACACTTTACAACTCGATCTATATACATGTTAGGCTTCACGACACGTTTCTAAACTAAGTACAAACTATAAACAATGACGAATATGCTCCAACAACCTGAAATCCAATCTATACTAGACCCAAGGCCGACCCTAATACATTATTCGGGTTGATATGAGGGACCCGGTTTATGAACCTGAAGTCACGAGACCCATTTTGCCTTATTCGGGTTTGGATATGGGTTAATTCGGGTCTCACACACATATTTTGTCACCCCTAAATACCATCTCATATATATAAGGACTGATTAATATGAATATATTAATCTAGGGACAATAAAATTAAGGAAAAATTAGCAAGAATATTTGATTTTACGTTACGAAAAGCACCAACAAATTCGTAAGATTGAACACTTGACACAATAATTGTTTATTCATTGCACGAGACTTCAAACCACCCCAGAAACATTTCCGGACGGTCACTTTACCCTTCAAACCACCGAACCATCCGCTCTTATGGTTTGATGTGTAGTTGCAAAGTCTGCCTGACCGCTGAGCCTGATTTACTCATACTCAGGTCACTTAGATTAAGTCTTTTACTTAGAATAAAAGTTACGCGGACTTCAAAACACTTAGACTTCATACACTCAGGCTTTAGGTTCATACTTAACTAATCCGATTTATAATCTGTGTCTAATCATTGTTTTTAGTCTTTTACCAACACTTTTTACACACTTCATGCCTTTATTTTTCAAGATTCTTCTAATACCTTTCCATATCTTCAACTATCTTCATATGTAGATACCTTACGAGTTTACACACACATTACAATCCCGAAAGTGATTCTACTCACATCCAATATCCATAATTATTATAAGTTAACCTTACGATCATTAGATATATTGGCTTCCATATAAAAAGTCGTTTTTTCCGCAAAAAATCGTTTTTTTCTTGGACTGTTAAAAGTTTCAGACAATATTGTAAGTCGATTTGGGTTATGTTGTAATCTTAAAAGAGTAATAAGTTAAGTTGAAAGTAGAAATAAACTAATTTACCAAATATTTTGTTCGGGCTTTGGATACCACAGTCGTTTACGTCCTGTTCCTAGCTATTGATTCCCCGAAATTAACTTTGAATCATTGTTTGTAATAGTGTCTCTTAGCTTTAGAGATCAAACTGAGGAAGAAAGTGACATGCCTTTATTGTCCCCTTCAACTTCACTTTCACTGTCCGTATCGACTCCACCTTCACTTACACCTTCAACTTAACCGTTCTATTTGCATTCGCCTTCATCTTTTACGCCTCGTTGGAATATCTCTCCTCAATGGTTATATCAACTACTAACTCCCTCTGCAATAAAAGTAACATCGTTTAAATCCCTAATCTGCTATACTAATACATCAAAACGTGTGTAATACAATTATGTGTGTTTTACTTTTTAAACATAACTTCAAAATCTATGTTTATCAAAATCCTAAATTATATTGCTTAATTTAGGAATGAATAAATCATGGTACGTTTATTCAATTCACATGAAATATCTGGCATTAAACAAGCCGCGATACTAATAGAACTTTGGTCTTTAGGTATTTTTTCCGTTTTGAAAAGTTAAAGATATGTATTGATAAAAGGCTTAGATTTATATTTTTTTATTCCACTAATGACATCTCGAAACATGTTTAAGGAATTAAGGGTACTTTGAGGTTATGACCATCGAAATTATGGGGAACCTCATTTCATATACAAAGATAGTAACAACTACACATTTTATAGGTTTCAGGTAATGGATCAACAAGATTAAACTTGTTGATTATGAAACGGAATCTCAATAATCAATTGTTAATACACAATAATAATTACTAGAAACTACTTTTCTCAGTGTCTACTTTTCTCTATCTCTTTGAAAACCGTTAACCCTATACCTAAACATGTTGTCCTTATATAGGAAACACATGTTCATTGGGTTTGGGCTACTAATGAGCTTATGAACAATGCAATGTCCATTAACACTCATAACAGACTTAGCCCAAGAACAATACAATGTTCTTGGACCTAATAGACACGAACATGAACATTAATGATGTTCGTTTATACATACAAACATCATGTTCGTTTACATACACTATAAATACATATTTAATATTATAGAACAACTAACACACATATTACATCAACACATTTTTAATGATATAAAATTAATGCAATTTCAATTTTCACCGTTAAAGAGCATAAAAAAAGTTACTAATAAATTTTATATGTAGCCAATCAGGTTCTGCCTGGTTGGTAAGGGGTTTTCCTGGTGAAGAGGAGGTCTGGTTTCCTCTTTGGTGGGCATTGAGGGGGTGGCTGGTAATGGTGGCACGATGATACTCCATTACTGGCCCGCAGGAGTTGCCGTTTCAATAAAAAAAAAAAAAAAAAATTTATATGTTAATAGTTGCAGAAAATATGTTTCAAAGACAAAATATTAATTATAAATCTTTAAGAAAAAATTCATAACGGAAAATAGTGCGTCTATATATGCAAATAATTCTTCTTTTTAACCAAAGTTTGATGCACGAATTATTTCCCAAAAACTAATCGTTACATAAAAAATTATCAAAGTTGAACTATAAAAGTATTAAAAACAACGATATTGACATTTTCTCCAAGAAACACAAGAAAGCAATCTAGCTACAATTCGTTCTTTCTTTTCTTTTTTTCTATTTAAATTCCACCGAAAGGAACTAGATCAAAAGTCTCAAATCCCAATGTTACTTTTTAAAAACAAATCAAAATTTTCTATTCCAAAAGGCTTTTTTACCAAGGTTAAAATGGAAACCAAATTATTTTAGATTAGTTTTAGCATCACAAAACTCAATGAAAACATATAATATGTGATCAAAACATAAAACTATTACTTTGTTAGTTGTCATAGTAATATATATGTGATCTCAAGCTTAAAACATTCTTCTATAATATTTCAGGATAGTCTAGAAAAAGGTTCGAAAATGATCACGATAATGTTCCAGTTAAATCGTATACATTTGAGTAAAAAAACATGGTCTTTGCAAGAAAGTGGAACATATAAAATATAAGGGTCTTGAACAATTCTAAAGCTTATCAATAAAAAAGATAATTATATGTATAATTTGATAAAATAAGGTGGCAATACATTTTAGAAACAGCCTATAAATATAAAACTGTTAGTATCAAACATAATCCCTTTAGTGCATTAATAATAATTGATTTTATATTAATGTATAATTAACTATTGTTTGTAGATTTGTTAAAGGTGTTTTGGTTAGTGTTGATTTACTTATTTTGGGGAGGTAAAACGGCGCCTAAATTGATTGGCAAGAAATACCTGAGTGGTTTGCTACGTCTCCACGTGTTCAATCAAATCTTTACTTTACCATTTTTATCTTCCCCTTTTCCTCTAACCTCTTTTTTTTTTTTTTTTTTTTTTAAATCTTATAATTTTATGACTATACTAGGGATACTTCCACACAATTTTTAGTCATTGTACTTAAAAAAAAAAATTGTTACGATCACGATCTTTTTTTTTAAATCTTATAATTTTATGATTCTATAAATCAAAAATGATTTCGATACTATAGAGGATATAGATATATAAATTTTAACAGAATCTCTATCTTGATCTTTAAATGTTATATTCATTTGTACGATTTGATCTTGTTTTTTTTTTTAATTTTAGAATAAAAATACTTCAAATAAATTAGCTTTATTAAAATAAACTAAAACCAAATCGTCTAATCGGTTAAAAGACTTAATAAATAACCTTTAAAGTTTTTTACTTTAACTAAAAACATATGTAAGATCTAAAACAATATTAACTCAATTATGTAAATTATATGTATACCTACATGAATTTTATTATATCCATTTCATCAAAAATATTAAGCAGTCAATGATTTTGACATATTATTAGTAATTATATGAATTATAAATTTAATTATTTGATAAAAACTCATTTTAGTAGCCTTATACGATCTCGTTTCAAATTTACAAATACGAAAACGATCTTCGGTATAATCTTTATCTTAACAACTTTGATTGAAAGCATTTAAAAAATTTGTCATGTCATTAACTAAATATTACATAATACTGGGAAGGAAACCTTTTAACCATCATACTAAAATTTATAACGCACTTATTTATTTTAGGATATGTTGGACGGGGATACACCCTCTCGAAACATGTACATCGGGTTTGGAGACAGTTTGACGAGTGTGGAGACTGTTAGTACGTATTAGTGGGAAAACCCGAAAAACCTGGGTAAACTTAATAATAAGGACCATTATGGGTATGGAGTTGGGTATGTGTATTGGCTATATTAAGAATACGAGTATGGATTTACTGATACACGTCTTTAACCTGACTCGTTATAATTAATAGGGCTATGTAAACTTGATGAACTTTCCTTTTTATAGAGTTCCTTCTAGAGGTCACATACCTTCGTTTCCATCCAAACCTAGTAAACTAAAACCTTATAAAAGCCAACCGAACCACAATTCAATCTGAGTTCGGTTTTTAATCAAGCCTATACTTTTAGTTGGTTCGATTAATCAAGCCTAACTTTTTTTGTTGGTTCGGTTTTTAATCAAGCCTAAATTTGTTGATTTTCGATTTGATATACGTCTAACTAAGAAAACCGAAACACCAAAAATATTACTATATATGTTTTTTTCTTTATTATTAAAAACGTTTACCATGATTAATTAAAACAAGTGATACTATTATAAAATAATTCTCAAATATCCGCTTATAAACCATTAATCTCTTATTCCAAATCCTAAACGTAAACCCTAAACTATTCATTTTTTGGGAACAGGTTGGGGTTTGGTTAATCTTTTTCACTAAACAAGTTTTATCCAAAATCCAAGGGTAAACCCTAAACTTGTTTATTTAAAGCGCAAATCTTTTCATTTTTTCTTGGTTCAAACCGAAAATACAAATTGAATTAAATTTCGGTTCTCGATTTGGTTTTCAATGCTTAATTCGCTTTAGTTTGATTTTTGGTTTGGACCTCAATAAAAGTAAAACCGAAAAACCCGAAACAAAAATACAAAAAACTCTAACCATTAAACATCACACCTCTAGTTCTTTCTTTGATTTTTGTTGTTTAAATCTTCCTAGTTTTTCGAGTAATTGTTTTTACTAATATAATTTATCGCCGAATAAAAATATGAAAAAGTGTTGAATTAATTAGTTAACTATGATCAACTACTGTGATTAGGTTATAAATAATTATATAAATAATATTACTATAATAATTCAAAGATACATTGATGATTAAATATATTTCACTTGATAGACAATTTAGAAAAAATATATAAAATGATGAATTAATCAAAAGTTAGGATTAAAAAAATGATTGTTGGTACAATAAAGTAAATCTGAATTAAAATCTTTAACAAAAATATACATATTTTAAAGTACGAGTATATAATTTTCTCTTTTGCCCATTTTCATGATTAATACCCATCCTTTTAAAGCTGATTTCCCCACTCTCACATTCCCCTTTTTTTTCCTCATAAAACACTCACTTTTCCCATTTGTACAATCAAAAACAAAAACACACTCTACTTTGAATATGATACATCAACTAAAGTCGAAACCCGAACTCGACAAGTGCAAATGGGTGGTAAATTTGCTCGAAAGCAAGTTTTTCGGGGCCTGCGTTGATCATAGAAACTTGCGTAAAAATGAAATGAATGTGTTTTGTATAGATTGTAATCTATGTTTTTGTAAACATTGTGTTACTAGTTTAAAAACGCATTGTCATCATCACCATCGTCGTCTACAAATGTTCCGGTATGTGTACCATGATGTCGTTCGTCTTCAAGATATCCAAAAACATCTTGATTGCTCCTATATACAAGTTAGTTTTCTATCTCGATGAATTATATTTTGTTAAAGATTATAATAGTCTTTGTTGCACACAAAATTTGTTCTGCTAACAACACAAATCATTTCCCGTATTTTAATTATTTTCTTAATTAAATTTTGATGAATATGAAAGGTGGGACGTATGAACTTCATTTCAACTTTCTGTTGTCATTATTCAATTTCTGACTTTATTACTTTAATTATATAATGAATTGAATTAAATGTATAAATCTGAGTAAGTATTGAATTGGATTTAATCAATGATTATAATTTACAATTTAAAGAGTTTGTAGCTCAACGGTATGTGAGTTGATAAACTAATTGTTAACTGTGATACGAGTAGTAACTAGTAAGTGACAAAAGATAATGTGTGAATTATATTGTGAGGTGTGAATATATATGTTTTTCTGGTGTTTTTCTTTTAAACTTTAAGTTCGAATAAATGAATTTAATTAATAAGTACACTTGTAACTAGGGCTAAAAAAAATTATTTGCTAGATTGATAAGATAATCGGATTAAGTATAAGTCTACGTTTTAAGTTGAACTCATTGAATTCAAACTTTTTATACGTAGACATACAAGATCAATGGTGAAAAAGCGGTACATTTGAATTCTCGACCTCAACATAAAGATATGAAACCAACAAAATCGAAGATCTATGGCACTTATTGTGAAGCATGTGGAAGACATATTCAAGATGTCCCAAACCGCTTTTGTTCCATTGCTTGCAAGGTATGTTTAAACGATAAAACGTAACTACTTAATTTTTTTTATTTTTTTTGTTATGTTACACATTATTCTTCGAAGTTGTTAATATAAATTTGTTCTCCAGGTGTCGGTGGTGGTGGTAGATGATATACTTAATAAAGAAAGTCACAATATAATGTCGTTTTCATTTTATAAGGAAAACTATGATTTCGAAGGACTTGCATATGAAAATGAATCGTCGTTCTCTTCATCACTCGATTCGGTTGGTGAAAGTACTCAAGGAAGCAACTGGTTAACTTCAAGAATAAAGGTTAAAAAGAGTGTAGTTCATAAGAGGAAGGGTGTTCCTCAAAGAGCTCCTCTATGTTAATATATATATTTTTTTTCTTTGTTTTCAACTTAAAAAATAATATTTTATTTTGTTTCAAAAAAAAAGGAATAATATATAGGAAATGTTACAATTATGTCGATTTCTATCAACTTTTTTGTTTTCATGTGATTGAAAAACGGGTTTTTATATATATAAAAAAATTATTGTTGATAATTTAGTCTCTTAATCTTTTGATTTTTGGGATATCGTGTATTATAAAATTGGTAGAAGGACCCTATTGCAGTTGTTTGTTTGTTTGTTTCGGCTTATCTAACGGGTTTATGAGATTATTTAATTTTAATAAGTTCATAAGCCTAATTTTTCCGGTTTATGAGCTTATCAACTTGAGTTTATATCTTATTTAAGTTCGTAAGCTCAAGTTGATAAACTCATAAGCAGAAAAAATTGGACTTATGAGCTTATCAAAATTTACATAAGCTCATAAGACCATTACATAAACCGAAACAAACACCTCCTAAGCTTTTGATTTTGTGCTTTATTATGAAATGTTATTTTATTGTTTGCATATTCATATACTTCTTTAAATTCTTTTTTGTAGCTCAAGTAGAGTATAAATATAATGAAATTCTAATTCAATAGGTTTAAATGTGTGTTAGATAGATAAATCGATTTATTCTTGTTCCATGTCTTTCTCATATTAGTTATAGGACCGATTTGTTGAGGTCTCGAGTGATGGGATATCCTTTTTTTGATTGAACTTGTTATTAAACCTATATTTAACATGTTGAATGATCGAATAAAAACTCAAAAAAAAAAAAAAAAAAAAAAATCGTCATACAAACAAGATCCTGACATGTATATTCCGGTCATTCTTTCTCCTTATTTCACCTTTAAATTTACAAATATCGACATCATATGCGTAACAAGATTTGTATATGATAAAAAAAAAACTTTTTTCGCTCCCTATGTTGGCATGTCACGTAATACGATACACACAAACTTTTAATGTGATCATTCCATGTCATACTATACGCATAAAATATGACGCATTACGTGCCATGATATCTGATATGACACATCGTATGATGTACAAAACTATAAGTGAGATTTACATCTATGTCTTTACAAAAATTCAATATTACGTCAATGTCTTTGTAAAAATCAAAATTACGTTAATATCCTTCTAAAACATGAAATCTTTTTATATATATCCAAAATAATATTACGTCATGGCTTTGAAGCCCCTAGGCAGCCTGCCTCGGCGGGATCCCAACCCGGCACTCAAGGAACGGGAGAGGACCCAAGCATGGGAACGCAGAGAAGGACATTTCAGAATAGCCAAGGAGCAGCATCAGTCCCGGCACCAACCTCATCTAATCACCTCCTGGCTCAACTATTGGCATCCCTGCAGCCAGCACCACCACAGGTAATCCTCCAACAATCCGAAACAGATGTCCTGTTAACACAGTTGGCGGATCGCCTGAGGCAGAACGCGCCGACACCGGCGCCACCTCAAAATCCCAATCAAGAGTTATTACGACTGTTGCAGCAACTAGCAGAAGGAGAAATGCCAAGAGAAGCTATTATGCCTGTATCAATAGTAAGTTCGAAATTTTGTGACTGGGTGTCAAGATATCCGATGCCAGACAAGCAGAAGGTCCCCTCCATTGTAGGCACTTATGACGGCACAAGAGACCCAGACGACCATATGGCCTTGTTTGAGCAGGCCATCATGACAGAAAAATGGGTAGACCCGGTAGCCTGTAAAATGTTTCCAGGAACATTGCAAGGGTTTGCAAGAGATTGGTTTGCTGGCCTTCCAGAAAGGAGCATTAGGGACTTTGCTGATCTAAAGGCAAAGTTTGTGTATCAATTCTTTCAGCAAAAGAAACAACGCATGACACATCTGGAGGCCCACCTAATCCGGCAGAAGGAAGGGGAAGCTTTGCGAGACTTCATCCTGCGGTACACGCAGGAATGCCAAAAGATCCCAGGTTTGCCAGAAAGCCAACAAATTTCAGGTTTCACCTTTTCCCTCTTGCCTGGTCAGTTGCAGGAAAAACTTGCAAAAAGGACTCCTGCCACCTTCAAGGAAGCCACAGATAGAGCCTATGACTTCTTAAGATCAAGGGAAACTGTCTCTTTGGCAAGAGGAGTGGCTGGAAAGAAGGACAAGCTTTGGAACGGTGGGCAGCGTCAGGTAGACAGGACCAACAGCGGGAAGATAGGAGAAATGACAGACGGGGTGACAGAGGCAACAGAAGGTTTAGCCCTTATGACAAGACTGCATCCGAGCCATTTCTCAACAAGACCCCGAAAGAGATCCTGCAGACAGAGCGTGTAGGCTCTACTTTTAAACCTCCACCACAAATGGCACACAGGTCTGGTAAGAAAAACATGAACAAGTAATGTGAATTTCACGAGGACCATGGACATGACACCGATGCCTGTCGGGAATTGAAAGGAGAGATAAGAAGGGCGCTGGACGAAGGGAAGTTAGAACACCTAGTGCCAGCTGCAAGACAACAAACCAACAGGACCCCAACCCAGAAAACGTATGCCTGGCAAAAGAGGGGGGAGAATACTGAACGACCGGGACCGCCAGAAGGTCAATTCCTTATGATTGAAGATCAGACATACATAGACTAAACCTAGATCAAGGTCTGATAAATTTTTATTCTATGTTTTCATGTTTTGTCAAAGTTTAATCTTGTTTTCTGTCAAGGACATGGATACCATGCCTTATAATAAAATGTTTGGTCTGATATTATCCCAATTATGCACTGCATTATCTTTTTATTTTATGAACATTGTTCAACATCACAAGCATAAGGCCAAATAAGACACTCATGTCTAAGCCAAAACATGCGAACACCTCTTTTCATCTACTTGAGAAAAGATAAGCACTTCTCATAGGGAAGCGACATACCTCGCGAGTAATACAAATAAACGGTTAACCAAATAATGCGTCACTGATGTAATATGCTTGAATAGCAAACAAATCATAAGATAAATATCCAACGGATAAACATTTATTATTAAAAAGAAACCACTCATAGAGCCAAGCAAAATATCCAAACCATAAAGCTTATAAAGCTGATATTCATAACAGAAAGGGAAAATGTTCAAACATATAAAAAAAAAAGAGAGCAAAAACTACACTGGTGGCATGGACACTGGTGGTGTAACAATAGCAAGAAGATCATCAATAGAAATGTCCAAGTCTTGGACAATGCGCTCCAGGATAAGAAAATTTTTCTTTTCAAACAAAGCATTAGCAGCTCGCATCTGACTTTGCGCCAAAGGATCAAGAAAGGGTAGCACTGCATCACCGGCAACGGATCGCAACTTGGTCCCTACAATGTGTTTACCAAATGCATGAGTAGCCCGATTAACTTCCAACATCAAATTCATCACATCAGGATGATCAAGTAATAGCTTGAACAACTCAGGAAAAGCAGCAAGAAGGTCTTTTCTACCCTGAAAGGCAGCATCAAGTTGCTGGCGCTGAGACTCAACTACCTGTCTCTCAACTTCTAAAGACTTGGTCACTGTCGCCAACTCCTTATCCTTTGCAACCAGGATGTTTTCATACTCCTGCGCCCTCCCTACCAATCCATCCCCTCTCTTCCTCTAAGTTGGAAATCTTGGTAGAAAGATCACTAATCTCCTTGTCCCGGCCGGAAACAATCTCGCGTTCGGCCTCAAGATCTTTCCTAACCACAGCCAAACTTTCCACCTCTTTCTTCAGATCCGAGTAATCAACTTTCAATTTTTCATGATCTTCACATGTACGCTGCCTAGCAAGTATATGTCCCATAAAGCCATGAAAAAGGCTCATATCAGCATCATCCAACAATTCAGAAGTTCCTTGCAACTTTGACTGCATAACAAGTTGAGGTGGGACAACATTGTCCATGAAATCCCTAACAGATCCAACAGTTTGCCCATTGTCAGCCACACAAAATGACCAGGCAGGCTCAAAACGTTGACCAGATGGCGTGCCAACAAATGCAGAAGGTTGAGAAGTAATGCCACAAGCAGGAAGAGCAATGACAGGGCTTTGGTTGAAACTCTGAGGCGAACCCATACTAGTAGATCCATGGGGCGCCATCTGAAGGCCCCCATAACGCCTTACAAGAGTTGTTCCAAGAAGTGGAGAAGCAGGGAACAACACTTTTTGAGATTTGGGTGTAGGAAGGTCATAATCCTCAACATCTATTGATGGCCTCTTTCCTAACACAGATGCACCATCAAAGCATGGCTCATGACCATCGTCAGATCCAATATCCTCCAACTCAACTGCATAAAAGAAAGACAAGTTAGTTACTACAAACAAAGAAAAATAATCATAACTCATAGGTACCTTGTCTCTGACGAGAAGAATCCTGCTCTTCAAGCATGTAACCATTTGGATCAAGATCATCACCTACATAAACGAAAAACATCAGACTATTATTTAAATGAATAGACCAAAAGGTTTGAAATAATACCAGCAGGGGATCCTACGAGATCTTCATCCTCAGTATTCTCTGGAAGCGGAAGCCTAACCTCCAGGCCCTGCCCCTCTCTTCCTGTAGGAGAACCACCAGGGAAATCAACACCAGCTGCTTTGTACATCTGGCAAGCTACGGCAGGCGGATGATCCTCTACTTCACATGCTTCATCCCCCACTAAGAAATCTAGCAACCCCATAACTTCAACAAAGAAAAGATATAAATGACAATCAACTTCAAGAAATAATAAAGTCAAAAAAGGATTTTAAAGAGACCCACGTTTCTTTGATGTCTTCGACACAATGACGGGAACCGTCTCCTCTTCAACATCCTTAATAATTCCAGCCATCGCCAACACCCCTTCGGGGCATATCCTATACCTCACAGTCATACGACGGAGGCGGGCATATGTCTCTGCCTTAGGAACGAAAAGATCGGGGAGTTCATTTACTCCGTTGGGTATCTTAGATGGCCAGCTAAAAAGGGCACTTGACCAAAGCTTAATAAACGATCTATCCACAAAAATAAAGTCAAACCGCCAGTTCTTAAGGCTATCAGGAGGATCCTCAACTAGCTTCCATTCTTTGATTCTCTCTCTCTGTTCTAGGCTAAACCAGTCTCTAGATTTACACAGTTTATAAAAATGCCTAAACAAATCTACAGAACAAGCAATTTTCATCCCAGCCAACAACATCTCAAACATTATAACCTTAGCAGCACCTACAGGATGCATTTGGGCAAATCCAATTTTGTAATGAGTTAGCACTTTTATATAAAAGGATCTACATGGAAGTCTAAGGTTTGAATGGGTAAGAAGGCTGGTGTATAAAGTAATTTTTCCTGAAGGAGGCTCAGTGGCACGTTGGTCTATGGTAGGTGCTACAGGATTGAAGGAACTAAGGCATGGAAACCTAGTTATTAAATCCGCTAGCTTAACATCATTGATGCCACTACTGCATCTCCTAACCTTTTTCTCTAAAAGGGGTTTATCATTCTCTTTCTCTTTTCGGGAAACCATTTCAGCTTTTGAAACTATTATAAAAAACTGCTACAATTCAAGAATACTGATAAGATAAATATAAGACTCAAGCTGCAAGGATGGAGAAAACAACAATAACTTACCCGCAAAAGATGAAGCTTCTGATTGGAACGAGTAAACTCACCTGTTCCCAAAAACAAAACAAAAAGAGGGCCTCAGTTACAAAAATATATATATATATATATATATATATATATATATATATATATATATATATATATATATATATATATATATATATATATATATATATATATATATATTTTTCACCGGCACAAAAGGCCGGCTGTGAAATCCAAGTCGCCGGCACAAAAGGCCGGCTATATGCCTGCTAACGACACCACGTCGCCGGCAAAAAAGGTCGGCTGTATGCCGGCTACTTGCCTAGCCACCGGACAGGAACCGGACGTCGCAAAAAAAAAAAAAAAAAAAACTTACCGAGCGCCTAAAGCAGAAGAGTTAGGCTTCAAAACCTAATTTTTAAAACCTAATTGGGGGGCATGATAGTGTTAGTAGGTGATGGATTATACTTATAGCCTATCAAACCTAACACTTGGGTTCGGCCCACTGAATCTCAATCTGACAAAAGGACCAGAACCCGGAACGTGAGCCCCGACACCTAGAAGCCCCGACACCGGGAGTAAGGCCCCGTGTCCGGGAGTCGTGGCCCCGGCACCTGGGCTCCGGCCCCGTATCCGGGAGTCGTGGCCCCGACACCTAGCCGCCCCGTGTCCGGGAGTTGTGCCCCGGCACCTAGCTCCGCCCCGTGTCCGGGAGTCTTGGCCCCGGCACCTAGGCGCCCCGTGTCCGGGAGTCGTGACCCCGGCACCTAGCCGCCCCGTGTCCGGGAGTTGTGCCCCGGCACCTAGCTGGCCCCGTGCCCAGAGATCTGCCCCGGCATCCGACGCTCGTGGTCAGTCCGACACTCATGCTCTGACATGTCTAAGGACTTGTGTACATATGTCTGCATTACTCTAGACCAACACTGATGCTTTGGAGTTCATCTCAAGGTATCATGCTCCTGACATTCTGCCAGTCGGACATCCAAGCCTAATGCTTGGATGTAACCGTCAAAGGCATTGATGAGATTATATCATTGCAGGAGCGTTACCTTTTCACTTATACCCGTTGGAATCCTATTGATGAACAATAAATGATCATCATGACTGTTGTGTGGTACCTGGCAATGTTGGGTATAAATACCCAACACTTCAGGTTTTAGATGCAGCTTCATCATCTTCCTCACATACTCACTGACCGGAATACTTAACCATATTCCGTCAAGCCTTTCCGATCAATCTCTTGTCCACCTTAGACTCGCCAAGAGTCTGTGTTGGGAAAAACAATGATTTAACCCAAGTTAATAAATCTGTTAATTAAAGTCTTAGTCTGAGTGATATGAGTCTGAGTGACTGAGTCTGAGTGACTTGAGTCTGAGTGACTGAAGCTGACTACTCAGACTCATGAAGAGACGTAGGGCAGTAATTTTGGTATGTTAGTTAGATAAAATCTTCTATCCTTTTAGAAGATTTTCTAAGATTCATACTTATCAAGCTCACTATTATTGTGTATAAATAGTGAGCTTGAACTTTGTAATCGTTACACTTTTTGAAGTAATATAACTGTGTGTTATACTTATTCTTTGTTATTATAATTTCGCGATAATAAACAAGAAACTGAGTAATCAATCGATTAATAATAATTAACGTCTAAATACTTATTTGTGATTGATTAGCCATTGTTTGAGATCTTATTGAGACCTAACAACTGGTATCAGAGCTAATAAGATTTAAATTTTAATAAATTTATAAATCTTAAACGATCAATACTTAAAATCTCAAAACAATGTCATCATCTTCAAACTCACCTGCAATGGCTGGTAAAGGAATTCCTGTTTTCAATGGTCACAATTTTGCCCACTGGAAGCTTAAAGATGAGTGGCATCTCTCAGGAATTCATGAAGAAATGATAAGAATAATAACTGAAGGACCCATAATTCCTGGAAAGCACATCGATGAAGTAAAGGAAGGTGATAAAGTAGTTCAACGTGCTAGATGGGTTCAAACCACCAAATCTCAATGGACAGATCAAGACAAGCTGTTGTACAATCTTGATCCTAAAGCCAGAAGCATTTTAGGAAATGCAGTGTCTGAACAAATCTTTTCAAAAATAGCTGGATGCAAAACTGCAAAAGAACTATGGGACACGTTAATTGTGTCCTATGAAGGTGTTCCAGTGGTGAAAGAGCAACGATTAAACAGTCTCATTAGAAATTATAAAAATTTCTATATGAAAGAAAAGGAGACTTTGGCTGATGTTCACACACGTTTTCAAATTATGCTGAATGATATGTCAGCTCTAGGAGTTACAAAGGAAGATGATGAAATCTGTAAGAAATTTGTTGACATCTTACCTAACAAATTTGAATCTGTTATTACATCTCTTGTAGTTAGTGAGAAGCTGTCCACCTACAAGCTGCCAGGACTCTTTGGTTTATTGTTAAATTTTGAGGAATCTCAAGAAAGGAAAAAGATTAACAATAGACGAACTGCAAGGGATCCTGAAGCTGCATTAGTTGCAACCAGTAGAAGGAATAAAGAAATTTATTCTAAAGCTGACTCATCTAAATCTGAGTCTCACTCAGACTCAGAATTAGATGATGAAACTGAGGTCAAGAAATTGAAAAGTCAGCTTGCTCTACTAACAATGAAGCTTGAACAGAAGACAGGCTACAAAGGAAAGAAACCTTTTGATCTGAAAAAGGTGAAATGCTTTAAATGCAACGAATATGGTCACATGGCTGCTGACTGTAAAGTAAAGAATGCTCAGACTGAACATATGTATGAAGTTGCTGAGAGGGCCCAAAGATATCGACAAAAGTATCTTAAATACAAGAAAGGCAACAGTTCAAACACACAGAAGCCTCAAACTGAGCAAAAGGCATTCTTTGCTGAAGAATGGCTAGATGAGGAACTATCATCTGATGAAGATGAAGAAGTGGTGGACAAATGTTTGATGGCACTTACAGAAGAGGTGACTGAAGCTGAGAAATCTGCATCTCAGTTTGAAAAGGATCTGAAGGAAGCTGAGAGACTGAGCTGTAACTCAGACTGGAACAAGTCAAAGCTGTATAAGGACTCTACAAAATGGTATCTAGATAGTGGAGCCTCAAGACACATGGCTGGAATGAAGTCTTTTCTACAAGACTATAAAGAAGAAGATGGGCTACAAGTGAGATATGGTGACAACGGGGTATCAATGACACGTGGATATGGGAAGATTCATGTTGGAGCTGTCACTTTCAAGAGAGTTGCATATGTGGAAGGACTACAACATAACTTACTCAGTGTGAGTCAAATAACTGATGAGGATCATGAAGTCAGATTCAGGAAACAAGCTGGAATAATCTACAGTGACAAAGGCAAACCATTACTACTTGCCAAGAGGGAAAGAGATGTATTCTGTCTGGATCTGAGCACGGCAAATGATGAAGCTGAGACATGTTTGTTCACAGAAACCAAAGAAGAACTAAACTGGCTGTGGCATAGAAGGTTATCTCATCTAAACTTCAAAAATATTAATGCTTTGTCCAAGAGTAAATTGGTTAGAGGTCTCCCTGAACTGACCTACACCAAAGACAAAGTTTGCTCAGCTTGTGTGCTTGGAAAGCAAACAAAGACTCAATTTCCATCCAAGATGATGCATTCAATTGATGAACCATTATTTATGCTACATATGGACTTATTTGGTCCAATTGGAATTGAGAGTAAAGGAGGAAAGAAATACACCCTTGTAATTGTTGATGAATTTACTCGATTTACTTGGGTTATCTTCTTAAGGGCTAAGAGTGATGCAGCTGAAGAGATCATCAGTCTGATCAAGAGAGAACAGCGCCAGAAAAACACTCTTGTTCGACAAATGAGAATTGATCATGGAACTGAGTTCAAAAACTCAGTCTTAATAGACTTCTGTGATCAATTAGGCATAGTTCAAAACTTTGCCTCAGTCCGAACCCCTCAACAGAATGGAGTTGCAGAGAGAAGAAACAGAACATTAATTGAGGCTGCTAGAACAATGCTATGCTATGGAAACATGAAGATCAAATTCTGGGCTGAAGCTGTGAACACTGCTTGCTTCACTCAAAATAGGTCCATTATCGTAAAGAGACATGGAAAGACAGCTTATGAATTATATCATAACAAGGTCCCTTCTATTCATTATTTCCATATCTTTGGAAGTAGATGTTATATCCTAAATCAAAGGGACTTGTTATGTAAGATGTCTCCTAAAGCTGATGAAGGACTGTTCGTTGGATACTCAAGCATAGCCAAGGCATTCAGAGTCTACAATGAAAGAAGAAAAGTGGTAGAGGAAAGCATCAATGTCACTTTTGATGACACCACTCAGTCTGACAAAGATGAATCCTCATCACAGACTGATATTGCTACAATTAATCAACTTTGTGATGAATTACTTGTAACCTCTTTTGAAGCTAACTCTCAGACTGAAGATCAGATTGCTGAAAACTCTCCCATAAACCAAGGATCTGAGAGTGACCCAGATGAATCCTCTCTCCAGAGTGTTCCAGAAATAGAAAATATAGAGTCACATGAAACTGGCGAAACTCAGCCTGACATCCCTCAGTCTGACCACACTCAGCTCCAAGTTACTCAGACTGACAATACTCAGCCTCAAGCAGATGAAGTCACTGAGACTGTTTCTGGCAACATCAAGACTGTCAGAGGGCATCCTATCTCGTCAGTCATTGGTTCATTAACTGAAGGTGTCACAACAAGACGAAAGAATGCTACCGCAAATTTTTGCTTCTACACAAATTTCTTGAGTCTGATGGAACCAAAGAAGGTTGAGGAAGCTCTGTTAGATGAAGACTGGTTTGATGGCATGCAAGAGGAGCTTGGAGAATTCATCAGAAACAATGTATGGACAAAGGTCCCACGTCCCCTGTACAAGACCATCATTGGACTGAAATGGATCTTTCGCAATAAATTTGACAAAGATGGGGTGGTGATCAGAAATAAAGCACGACTGGTTGCTCAAGGCTACAAACAAGAAGAGGGCATTGATTACGATGAAACATTTGCTCCAGTGGCCAGAATAGAAGCAATTCGCCTATTCTTAGCATATGCAGCGTTTAAAGATTTCTTGGTGTATCAAATGGATGTGAAGAGTGCATTTCTGAATGGGGATCTACAGGAGGAAGTCTATGTCAAGCAACCTCCAGGTTTTGTTGATCCAAACTTTCTTGATCATGTTTATAAATTAAACAAAGCTTTATATGGTCTCAAACAAGCTCCTAGAGCTTGGTATGATACCCTGTCTGATTTTCTTCTTAAAAATGATTTTAAAAGAGGGTCCATTGATAAAACATTGTTCATCAAAAAGGAAAATGGTCATGTCATTTTGGTTCAAATATATGTTGATGACATCATATTTGGATCCACAAATGAAAAGTTGTGTACTTGGTTTTCAAAACTCATGTGTAGTGAATATCGAATGAGCATGATGGGAGAGCTTACATTTTTCCTTGGTCTACAAGTGGAACAAAAGAAAGATGGTATTTTTATAAACCAAAGTAAATATGTTCATGATTTAGTCAAGAAATTTGGTTTTGAAACGAGTTCTGAAATGAAAACACCAATGAGCATCTCTGACAAATTGCATAAAGACTCATCTGGCAAGTCAGTATGTCAAGCCACTTATAGAGGAATGATTGGTTCTTTACTCTATTTAACTGCCAGTAGACCTGATATCATGTTTTCTACTTGTCTATGTGCACGATATCAAGCTGACCCCAAGGAATCTCATCTTAAAGCTGTCAAAAGAATATTTAGATATCTTAAGGGTACACCAAATCTTGGTTTATGGTACCCTAAAGATTCTGGTTTTGAACTAATTGGCTACACAGATGCAGATTATGCAGGATGTAAACTTGACAGGAAAAGCACTTCTGGAGGATGTCAGCTTCTGGGAGGAAAACTTGTCAGCTGGTCTAGTAAGAAACAAAACTCAGTTGCAACTTCCACTGCTGAAGCTGAGTATGTAGCAGCAGGGAGTTGTTGTGCACAATTGCTGTGGATGCAACACCAATTGGCTGATCTTGAAATCCAGATTCAAAACACTCCAATCATGTGTGATAACAAGAGTGCCATTCAAATCACTGAGAATCCGGTTTTCCACTCCAGGACCAAACACATTGAAATTCGACATCACTTCATTCGAGACTGTGTGGAGAAAGGAAAGGTCAGACTGGAGTTCGTGGCTACAAATGATCAATTGGCAGACATATTCACGAAGCCTCTGAGTGAGGACAGGTTTTTCTATCTCTTAGGGGAACTAGGAATGTTAAATCCTTAATCTGTCAAACACATGAATCTCAGGCTGACCTGTTAGTCAGCTTGTGAATTTTCAGTCTGACCCAATAGTCAGCTCCAGATATTTCAGTCTGACCAATTGCACCGACTGAATGTATTTTAGTACATATTTCTTTTTGCCATCTTTTAAATTTTTTAATTTTTTTTACAACTCTTGTATATCTCTTTTGCAACTTTTTTCCTTCTTCTTAGATATATTTTTTTAATTTTTCGTTTTTTTAAACACGGGTCAATGTACAGTCAAGGGTCAATAGTGTAAATCTGATCAACATAAAAGGTCTAAATTGAAAGTTTCCTAATTTAGTTTCATAATTTTCGCTCTCTTAGTTTATATTCAACTGATTTTCAAATTTTAACCTAATTGTTTTCATCTCTAATCTTCTTCTTGATTTTCTTTCTAATGGCGAATGCAAATATGGTTCTTCATGTTACATCGCGTATGATTCCAGGTGCGGATTTTCAAAATCGTGTTCAGATCAAAGATAACAACAGAGTAGCTACCGCTGAAATTCCCGCCAATCGTCGAAACAGGGGTTTTGAGCAGCTTATTCAGTATATGAAGGCACATCCCCTCTACGGCGCCTTCTTTTGTGCAAACACAATGTGTCCCCCGGTGCTTTGTGAATGGTGGTATACCTGCACCGTCAACGCTGACAAGACCGCCATCACTGGGACATATAATGATGGGCTGGAGACAATCACCATTTCTGAAGAAACAATCCGTGCAGCGCTCTTACTTCCCACCCTTGCTGAGGCAGGAGAGGGTGGTTTAAGGACCAAACAGCAAGCTCGAGCTGAGTCCTTCCCTCTCATTGGTCAGCCTGAAATACAAGGGGTCATACAATACAAATTCTTCACTGGAAAATGGAGGTTCTTATTTTCAATGATTACAAGGTGCTTGGGGGGTAAATCGGGAAAGTTTGGATCAGATGAACGAGTTTGAAACTCATCTGTTTCATGCCATGGTAACGGGTAGAAGAATCTCTTTCTCACAACTATATTTCGATGAGATTCTCTCCCTTGCCCTTAAACCAAAACGACCGAATGATGTTCCCTTCATTCGAGTCCTTTCATTGTGCTTTGAGGAAGCCCTGGGAAAAGAAACTTATGATCAGCTGGATCAAATATTTTACACTTGTGAACTCCCCAGGCTGACTCCTAAAATTTTTACATATATTCAAATCACTGAGGATGAGGCAGCATTAACACCTGTTATGCTTGAATGGATTGCAAATCCCTTCATCGATCAGGAACAGACTGAGTCTGACTCCCAAACTGATAGAATTGACGGGGACATTGAGGGAAATATCCCTGCAGCAGATGCTGAGGTGGAACTGGGTGGGGCTGGGCCAGATGAGACAGATCCAGGTATGAACATTAATCTTTCTTTACCTCAGTCTGAGAGTATCCCCTCTCAGTCTGAACAATCCACTCCACATCTTGATGTACTGGCTACTCAAGCGACCAAACTGATGAACTCACCAAGTTCATTTGAAAAAGCTCTCACATCAAGCCCCACAGCAAATCAAGCACTAATGGACTCACTTTTCCATGAGGCTGAGAGTTCTGTACTCCCCTCCAGTGATGTAGATCAGTTCACTATTCCTGTGCTAGAGCAGGAGGTGAATCTGACTACCAAGTCCACCCTAAGCCCCCTTAAGGTAGTAAACTTGGAGAAACACGCTGCTGCTACCACACAGGCCCATGTGGCACGCATTGAAGAAAATATCTCACTCATGGATATTCCTGTACTCAGTATGAGATCACCCCCTTCAGTTTCTCAGCCGGTTCCAAAGGCTATTTTCACTAGCTCTGTGCTAGTTCACAATCAGGTACCACCATCAACTCTCTTACACTCTCTTACACTAGTCGCCAATGCCTTACTCCCCAAACTGAGTGAGGTACAGACTTCATTTTCTATGGCTTATGATCATTCTCCTAAATCACAGGGAGGGAGTGAAGTTGTGCCACCTGTTACAACATCCCCTGTTACTACTCAACCCCAGTCTGAGGTTGCCTTGACTGTCCCTGTGCTGTTACAAGCTCTTCAGGACATGTCTGCTCAGTTTGATGACAGACTGAGTGCAATGCAGACTGAGGTTCATGCTATCAAAACTCAAAATGCAGAGGAGATGCAGGATCTCAAGCAGATGGTATTGAAACTGACCTCTGAGGTAAGTATGCTGCGAAAGGGGAAGAATGTTGCAGAGGTTTCTCAGATTCAGGTGGAGAAAATAGCTGTAACAACTGATGAATCTGAGATCCCCAAGCAAGGTATGAAAAGGAAGAGCGAAGAAGAGGGGGAGAAAAGGTACTATAAGACTACCAGGTTCAACACTAAAACTGGTCAGTCTGAAGTATTTTATGAAACTGATTGGAGCGACATATCAAGTGATGAATCTGAGAAGGAAGAGAAAAAGGAAAAAGACAAAGTGGGATATGCCAGTGATCCAGATCAGATTGAAGAAGAAGAACAAATGGAGGTACAGACTGAACTTGAGACTGAAGTTAAGAAGAAACAAGATGAAGCTGAGAAATTGGCCAAACTTCAACGGTATGCTCACAACTCTGGAATGACTGTGGAGCAATACAAAGAATATGTGAAGGGGCTATACATGGAGAAGTTTGAAGTCAATCCATATGACCAGTCATCAAAAGCAGCTGAAGCTCTTGAAGCTGAGATGAAAGCTGAGGAAGATCTGGCCATTGAAGAAGAACAAATGAGGGTGAAAGCTGATAGATTAATGGCCAAACAAGTTCTCAGAGAAGAAGCCAGGTTAAACTACATTGAAACAAATTTCACAACAAGGAAGCACAAGAACAAAATTCAAAATTTAGAGTGCATAAGTCCTGGTGGATCTGATCTTCTACTCACATGCTATCACAAAGGAGGGTCCTACAAAATTGGGCTAACCAGGTTACATACTCTGGGTCTGGAAGAATGGAAAGAAATAGCTAAGTTGAGCACATGAATAACGAACATAGATCACAGAATGGCTATAAAAAGAGAGGCTGCATCAAATGTCAATGTAGCTCACATGCTGAATCTGATGCCTGATGAAGATTATAGAGCTTTCTGCACTATGCACAAGGTGAGAGCTGGGGCTAAATCTTTGGGTCTGGAAACAAGTAACATGCATCCTGTTCCCAGAGATGTTGTATTTCAAGACAAGACCTATGTAGAGACTGAGAAGCATGCAGGCCTATGTTATGTAGATTGTGGGGGAGAGGAAAGTTTCCAAGCCAAAGACAGACTCAATATGGCTTCAATTTATCATTGCATAGCTTTGCTCAGTGAATGTGAGTCTGCTCAGTGTCTTCCATTTAGAATGAAGCTGATTAGCTGGCTGTTCAATAATCTCAGGAGGATTGAAGAAATTGGAACTTTGGCTGACAAAATAGAGCTGATCAAGAAAGAGTATCAACTGCTCTTCCATAAGTCTGACACTGAAATGGAGAGATTACTTGCTTGGAAGACAGAAAGGTTGAAATGGTTAAACGAAGTGAATCATCATGTGCCATTCGAGACCTCCTTGAAGAAGAAGAAGAAGAGAACAGTCAAGAAAAGAAAGTAGATTGTTACATGTATCTTTTTGTTCACAAACAATGTGTCTTCAACTATTTTTGTTTGTGTTTATTTTTGGTGCATAGTTTGTAAAAGACTTTAATTGAAACAGATAGGGGGAGATTGTTGGGAAAAACAATGATTTAACCCAAGTTAATAAATCTGTTAATTAAAGTCTTAGTCTGAGTGATATGAGTCTGAGTGACTGAGTCTGAGTGACTTGAGTCTGAGTGACTGAAGCTGACTACTCAGACTCATGAAGAGACGTAGGGCAGTAATTTTGGTATGTTAGTTAGATAAAATCTTCTATCCTTTTAGAAGATTTTCTAAGATTCATACTTATCAAGCTCACTATTATTGTGTATAAATAGTGAGCTTGAACTTTGTAATCGTTACACTTTTTGAAGTAATATAACTGTGTGTTATACTTATTCTTTGTTATTATAATTCCGCGATAATAAACAAGAAACTGAGTAATCAATCGATTAATAATAATTAACGTCTAAATACTTATTTGTGATTGATTAGTCATTGTTTGAGATCTTATTGACACCTAACAGTCTGTTAGGTTTGCACTGCTTGAGCAGGAGGCCAAGAGAGTGATCAATCTAACCCAAGTTACTGAGCCTGTCGATTTTTGCTCGAACAGTAATATATGTTTAAAACAATTTATTCATTAAATTTAATATGTTCAGTTCATTCGTTATTTGATTCTTCAATATTTATTTAAATAAGCATTTGGATTAGTTTTATTGATTTATTTAATAATTTAAAATATTAAAATCATTTAATTAATATTTAGAGGAATAATTTAAATATTAAAATCATTTAAATATTATTAATTTATTATTTTAAATATATATGTGAATTTTTCATGTTTTAAAATGATATTAACATAATTTTGATTTTTACAAGGACATTAACACAATATTGAAATTTTATAAAGACGTAGATGTAAATCTTCCAAACTATGGTATTAGACAGTATGATAATTCTTACTATTCTCTCAAATTGTGTATAGCAAAAAGGTAATAAAAAAAAAAAGTATTAAGGGAACAGAAGATGAATATGTAGTTGCTGCGTGTTTCATGGGCTGTAGGATTAACTTTATAGTGTCGTTTCATTCAAATCTTTGTCGGGTCGCATATGGCGTCTAGTTTTGTCTTGGTTATCTTTTTAGGGAAATAAATATTTAAAGTTATTTTTTCCTAATACATACATATTTTTGAAGAACTTTGGATAACAAAAGTCATCGGTCACATTTTAACTCATTTAATTAATTTTATAGTTAATCTTTTCTATCTAATAAAGGTTGTTGACTTGTCGTTATATTAGATTGTCCAACTAGGAAAGATAATAAGATTAATGATGTCATAATCCACTTTCTAAATCATATATATTTTATCTTTTACTAATTTATTTAATTAAATAAAATTTAATTATTACACATTGCATGGTTTATGATATCTACCTTATTTTCAAATATTGTCCTTTGTTAATTAGTTTACCGACTTTCTTATCTTTATCTTTTGAATCCATAAACAACTTTAAAAGATAATTTTTCTTTTTAATAAATTTACTAACTTGTCAAAACCACATTAGATTAAATATTTAATATATTATTAATGAATTTACTTTTTCTATTACTATCTTTGCTAATAATTTTTTTTGTTATTTTTTACTAACTTTCTATGTAGTTCCGTGTAGTACACGGGCACTAAGCTAGTATAAAATATATTTCACTTTTCTAATTTTTACTTTTAATATAAATAACTATTTCATATTTAATACTCCTTATTTAAATGACGTTGGTTCAGTGGAAACTCGATAAATTAATAAACTAATATATTTTTGTAGAATCATTGTATTTTTATTCTCGATTAATAATTTTTTTAATTAATAAATTATTGGGATTCCGACACTATTAATTTAGAAAGTTTCTACTGTAGTGAAAAATGATTGAGGTTCTTTCCATATATAATTAAAAAAAAATTAGTCATTTTTATATAATTTGATTAAACTAAATGAAGTATCATAATATATATGGTTATGAGAGTTAAGTTTGTTCTTTAATCATCTTATTTTACGTATGTAACCAAATTAACGGATTTCGGTAAACATCGTATCAATTTGCCGAATTCATGTATCTATATAATTGTTCAAATTGAGTTTGAATTCTCATATTTAAAAATAACTAGAAATGCTTAAATTTTCTTACAAATGTATCTACAAATCCTGTTATGAAATATTTCATAGTCTTATTGAATCAAATAATGGACTGACTTATTTATCATCCAATTATATGTCAATGAAAATTTTAAGCATTTCTCACAAATAATTAATCATTTTCAAACAAAATAAAATGACTATAAAAAAAAAGGATTTTAATAATTTTATTCCGTCTAAACATCATAATCGTTACATTTAAGAAACTAAAAAGATGTTTGACCTAATTTTAAAAACTTAGAGAGGTATAATTTACTCTTTAAAAGAATTATCGATTTGAATTTGTGACTAAACTAGCTTATAACCCGATACCTCTCTAGAACATAAATCGATTTTATATATTATATGTTTTATTTTATTCATTGTTATTACATTTAAATAAACTAGAAAATCAAACATCTGGGCTCATGACAAGCATTATGTTTCGTTATTTTCTTATTTAAAAGTCATGTGTTTTGTTTGTAAGCGGATTATTAAGGGCATGGTGGCAGACAAAATAGCCACCAAAAAAGTTTGATTGATTATTCAAATATAGAGTTAATTACACGGATGGTCCTTAACCTTATACCCAAATGGCACTTTCAGTCCTAAATTTTGGATAATTACATGGCTAGGCCTTTATTTGGAATCTTTGCACACGGACAGTCCTTTGGTCCGTTAGGGTTAACTCAATTCCGTTAGTTATATCATAATGACCAATTTACCCTTTTTTGTCTTATTCGCAAAGGACCGTTTTTGTAATTTTTTTTCTTTTTATTTGTTTTATAATAAAATGTTTATTATTATTATTATTTTACCAATAGGTTATCGGTTTGTAGGCCAATAACATCCGAGCCCAATAAATCAATAACCAATCCCACCTTCAGAAACTCCAAGATTCATGGAGCCCAAACAGAAAAATGGACATCAAGAAAAGAATCAAAAATAATTAAAAAATAAAAATAAAAAAAATGAGTGGAAGATGATGATGACTAACCCAATCAACAAAAAATAAAATATTTGTTTACCATTTATGATTAATTTTTATCTTTATGATATAAAAATCAAAACTTTAAGCATATAAGTGAAGATCAGTGAAGGGTTTTAAAGATCAAGAATCAAGAAAAAAAAAGAAGAAAAAAATGGAGGAAATTGGGTTTTTGGGAATGGGAATAATGGGGAAAGCTATGGCTATGAATTTGCTTAAAAATGGATTTAAGGTTACTGTTTGGAATCGCACTCTTTCAAAGGTATTAATACTCTTTATATATAACTATATATAGATATAGATACATATATGTGTGTGTGTGTGTGTGTGTGTGTGTGTGTGTTGGAAGATGCAGAAAAATGGACATCAAGAAAAGAATCAAAAATAATTAAAAAATAAACATAAAAAAAATGGCAGTTGGAAGATGCAGAAATGATACCTCAATATATGTATGTATGTATATATATATATATATATATATATAAACAATTGTTATAAAACAAATAAAAATAAAAAAAATTACAAAAACGGTCCTTTGCGAATAAGGCAAAAAAGGGTAAATTGGTCATTATGATATAACTAACGGAATTGAGTTAACCCTAACGGACCAAAGGACTGTCCGTGTGCAAAGATTCCAAATAAAGGCCTAGCCATGTAATTATCCAAAATTTAGGACTGAAAGTGCCATTTGGGTATAAGGTTAAGGACCATCCGTGTAATTAACTCTCAAATATATTTATAACCAAAGTTTTCTTTAATTTAGTTTACACCACGAGACATTATTTACTAATTATGCTTACTTCTTTATAATTGTAACCATGAAATGATGCGATGAATGAAAGACCATCATGCCAGTAAGAACCATGACCGATATATATTCGATTACAGGCGGTTGCAAATGACGGAAGGAATTCTTAATGTCGATTGATGAAGGTCGTAAATGATATTTTTTTCAATGTTGATATTCACCTTTTTGTTATGTATGATAAAGTTAATATGGTTGGAGAAACCCACTCATAGCTCAAATCAAATAATAAATTTGATGTGAAATGTAACAAACATTGTCTTTTGAATAATTATTTGATGAGTGTGACCATTTAATATTTTTATACGATGAAATAAGAAATGAGATGTCTAGTTTGAGCCTCTTTACTTAAGTTTCTCAAATACAACTATATAATTCGCTTCATTACACTTTGACATCAAGTATTCTAAAGGAGACGAGGGTGTTAAAGTTCGATTTTCACTAATTATATCATGTTCAGACATTAACGGCTCAAAATAAGTTATTTATCAGAAAATAAAAAAAAACAATAACGTTTATAGGAAGTCATATTTTAGCCCAAATGATAGCCCAACAAAAGATTAATGTAGGGTAATGATGATCATTGAAGTGGCCTAGAGTTTGGCCCAAAGGTTTGTTTGAATGCTAGTCACATCTAATCTAATTATACCCACTAAATCAAAAGTGTTATTAAGTTTAAAATATTAATTAAATTTAACTTTTGCAAAAAATATAAAAGTAGAAAATGGGCCACCAAAAAACAAAATATATGAAGTGAGTAGACATAAAAGGATTTTACGAATCCTTGTAGGTCTAAAACTTTGTTTCTTTCTTAAACTTTTTCTAAAGAGTTATAAAAAATAATCTTTAGGGTTATGGTTAACATATTAACGTATTTTGATAAATAATTGGATGATTTTAAAAGAATAATATATATCTTAACGTTTTAAACATAATTCTAAAAGTTGTGAACTTGTGATTGTCATATTCCATTCATTTTAATATATTAGAGTAATTTTTACCTAAGATAACCGAAGTCGGAGATATTATAAGAGAAAATATTAGGTGTAAGAAACTACAGCTATTATCATACAGAAATGATTTGAAACCAAAATAAAAAAGTTTTAAGAGAGCACTATATGTTATACGCATAGTTGTCAACTCGTAATTGGTAATGTGAATCGTTTTCATAAATTTTGGTTCGTGACTCGAATCGTAAAAGTCACGATTTTAAAAAATCTATAAAATAAATATATAATATACATATAATATAATTTAATATTATGTTTATTTTATTAAATTTATTGATAATTAAATACATTTCCGAGTCATAATACGAGTTACCGTACTAGTCGTGCGAGTCATGATACGAGTCATACATTTCCGAGTCATGATCCAAGTCAGTACCTTTTTAGTAAAAAATGATTCGGTTTATACGAGTCGACACGTGACTCATATAATTTTAACAACTATGGTTATAGGTATATGAGACACTTAAGGGGTCACAAATAAAATTCAATAAAGAGAAAAATGGCACACAAACTATATGATACTTTAGAGATGAACTAGATATCTTCAATCTTAGATTTAATTTGACTTGATTAGATAGTATAGTAATTATGTAAATATATATGATCGATAATCAATTTTTTCTTTTGTAAAAAAGAGCATTTCAATTGTGGAATATGGTGAATAACTTATGATGTCGGAGTGTAGAACCATTTTCAGGCCTCTACTAGTTTCTGCAAGTTAAACCGTTAAACCAGTGGTCCGTCGTATCCATAGGTTTATTTTTGGTTTAAAATGCGAGAAATCCTCAACTATCGGGGATCTTGAATGGATTACTAAAGCTCCGTGCAACCAAAATTGGTCGACAAGTTGTACTTCAACAACCAACGATTAACTTTTGTGAGTAACAAAATATTTAAGTGCATAATTGTAGGGCTTTACCCTTAAAAAGGGAGCCCTTCCAGAAATTCTCGACGGCCAAGGCAGAACCAAGACCGAGGAGGGGGTTTGGAAATAGTTTTCAACCAGCAATTGACGCGCCTCGGTTATTACCTCATTAGCTGCGTCATTGCCCCAAGCGCAAAGATGTCTTTCTTCGGTCGACCAAGCGAATACTTTATAGCATCAAGTCTTTCTACCTCTTCATATCACCCACCGATGTGGGATTTAATACCTAACACTTTTCTTTGCTTCATTATCTTTTTTTTAAATGTTTTTATTAAATATATACTTAAAATGGTACAAACTCAACAACGCTCGCGAGCTTTACGAGAAACAAGTGTTCAGCTCTTTCGATGTGTGTTCGAGCTTTTGTTGTTTCTTCGTTATGGTTTTATTTCATTGACGTTTTTCTTGTAGTGCAAAATTCATAATCTCGGGTATCCCTGATGTTTGCCTAAAAAAATTCAGAAAAAATGGAAGAATACAAAACTTGCTAATCAAAACTTGCAATCCAAAAGTTTCCGGAAAGTAAAACCGAAACATATCCTACCAGAAATACTAGAAACTCATCCCTAGATTATTAAACAGATGATAAATAAAGATAGCATATAAATAAGCATTAGAAAGAATGAACAAAACCAAACCACTGTCCAACCGAAAACAAATTTCACCGTCCATCTGTACGCCCAAACGAACGACTGTCACATGTTGAACTCGAGATGATACTAGATTGCGTTTTTTCAGTGCACCCAGTGGAGTCAAACCCGCTTATTCCCTCCATATCCTTCCACCTCTGAACCACTTGTGGCAACGGTGTATCAAGGTCAATTCCATAAATATAATCCGGGTCTGGTTCAGAAGGTTTCCAAAGCTCAGCTAAAGTCGAGAGAACGTTAACCACATGGCTCATGTCGGGTCGTTGGTACGGTTCACGAGCACAGCAATGACCTGCTAACTCAGCTACTGTGGTTACACTGGCTAAACCTTCTGCGTCTAAGTGTGGGTAGATACAAGGGTCTATTGCCTCCCTGAATTTTTCTCTGTTATGCATTTTGCTGCGGAACCATTGGACAAGATGAACACTCTCTTCGGGTTGGGTTTCTTCTAGGGCTTTTCTTCCTGTGATTAGTTCCATTAGGATTACTCCGAAGCTGAATACGTCAATCTTCGTAGTCACTCGCCCAGTTACTGAATACATTAAGTAAATACTTTAGCAAATATATATAAAATACGAAATTAACATGTTATCTAATATTTGCTACTTGACATCGTCATTCTTAGTGTTGTTACAAATATACTGGAAGTTGATTTGTACACCGGATTGTTTTTAAGCTTTTAACCCTCAAAACTCTTCAATTTTGCGATATTGACTTTAAATCAGAAAATCGATAGACTATGCTATGTTGCAATTTCCCCGTTTAGAAAAAGTAGAAAACACTTGAAAAACTAAAACTAAAAGCAATTCCGCAAGATAAACTCTCTTATCTTTTGTTTTTCCTTTGGGGACATCCAATAAAATTGGAACGATACATTTTAGCATGACCACTGCGCAAGGATCACAAAACAAATCAAGAAATGAGGATCTTGCACTTTTGTCTTACCAAATTTTAAGGCAAAATCGCAGTGTTCCTTATGATCTTAAAGGTCAAAAAACTGTAAATGTTATAAAATTAGGGTCATATTAAAGTGTTTGGAACTGAGGAACTAATAAATATTATATAATCACTTTCAAGAAACATGTACAAAGATACAGTAATTGAATTAACGAACGAGGGATAAAAAGTACCTGCATATTCGGGTGCAAGATACCCAAAAGTTCCCGCCAATTGTGTAACAAGTGAAGCTTTACCATCAGGAGCAAGGCGAACAAGTCCAAAATCTGCAACTTTAGCCCTCATATCATCACCAAGAAGAATATTAGACGGTTTAAGATCTCTATGAATAAAACTCTGTTGTGCTAAACTATGTAAATACTCGACACCTCGTGCCACATCTAACGCAATAGCCAATCTTTGAGTCCATTCTAAAGGCTTCAAATCTTCGTCTTCCCAATTAAACAAAAACCGACTAAGTGTTCCTTGTGGCATATATTCAAAAACAAGCAATCTTTCGTTTCCATCCAAACAATACCCAAGAAGTGCTACTAAATGTCTATGTCTAACTTTTGTTAAAACTGAAATTTCAGATTGGAATTCATCTAACCCCTTTTCGGTTAAAACTCCCTTTTCCATTCTTTTTACGGCTATTTTAGTTCCGTCATGTAATTCGCCTTTGTAAACAGTTCCAAACCCACCCCTTCCGAGGATGTTATTCCGGCTGAAACTATCGGTTACATTTTTTAAAACTTGGATTGAAATTACCATATTACCCGCTTCAATAGTGTGGATATCAGTAGGTCCGCTACTTGTATAACTATTTGTTTCGCGGGTCGCGGTATGACCACTAGGACCCGCGATCGTAATCTTTATACCGTCACCATCGGACCCAGAATGACGAGGATGTATCACCATTGTATTGTTAAAATCCAAATTATTCTCACGTGTTTTTTTAGATTTGTAGCAAAAAATGAGTAAACCCACGAGCAAAGCCGCACAAACACCGCCAATAACACAACCCACAATCACGCCGGTGTTTGAACTATCTCCGTCTTCGCCACTCATGCTACCCGTTCTTCGATTACTTCCAGAAGGTGAAACCGGTGTTACAGTTGGATTGTTTTTTCCAATATTAGGATTCCCGTAAGTTTCCAAGTTAACGTTTTCTTTAAAATCCGGAACTTTGCCAAAAAGTTGATTGTTTGAAACATCAAGCTCAACCAAATTAGGCAAATCTTTAAGTTCATCAGGTATAGCTCCAGTAATATTATTATCCGCAAGAATCAACCTTTGTAAAGACTGAATAGACGAAAAATTAGAACTAATAGAACCCGTAAGACTCATTTTTCTAAAATTAACAACAGTAATCTTACCATCACTCGAACAAGTAATCCCTAACCACAAATTACACGGATCATTACCTTTCCATTGTTCAGCAAAAACTTTAGGATAACCAAAAGACGCCGCAACAGAAAGCAACAGATTAACACGAGAATCACACTCCACACCCGGACCTTGCAAACAAAAACTCCCCATTCCAATCACATCCGACACAACCGAATCATCAAATTTCGGCATTGGCCCTTGCAACAAATTCTTAGTCAAGTTCACAACTTTTAAAGACTTCAAATCCAACAAAGACTGTGGTACCACACCAGTTAAACTATTTTCTCTCAAACTCAAATTCTGCAACTGATTCAACTCCGAAAAATCAGGTAACGGACCCGAAAAAGAGTTCCCATTAAGCCAGACATCAGTTAACTGTGTCATATTCTGCAAAACTTCAATAGTCCCATTTAACTTACTCTCACTATTCTGTCCATTTAACCATAAACTTTGTATCAAAGAACTCGAAAACGACTTAGGTAATTCCCCTTCAAGCGAATTCAAAGCTAACCTTAACGTAATCAGGCCACTAAACGACTCACCCCCGAAAAAATCAGGTATTTTCCCAGTTAAATTACTACTACTAGCCGAAAAAAGCTGTAACTTCGACGCATATTTTAAACTATCAGGAATTTCCCACGTACTAAAACTATTATAATCCAAATAAACCTCAGTTAAAGAATTCATACCATTAAAAAAACCATGCGAAATCGACGTAAAGTTATTATTATTAAGTAACAATGTTTCAAGATGAGTTAAGCCAGCTAGACTTGGTACCAGACCAGTGAGTTGGTTATGTTGTAACTCGAGTACATGTAACTCAGTTAAATTATTTAGGGTTTGTGGGAGAGTGCCTTTTAGGTTTTGATTACCGAGTTGGATTCCGGTGACTCGGTTGTTATCGGGTTTGGAGCATGTGATTTGATCCCAGTTGCATGGATTCGGGTCAGACCAATTGAGTGAGTTTTTTAGGGGTTGTAGATTTTTTTTTAGGGTTTGCATGACGTCAGCATCTGAGGAAGATTGTGTGTGGATTTTTGGGAGTGAAAGAGTGATTAAAGTGAGGGTTAGGAGGTATATTTTGATACCCATTTTGGGTAAGAAAAAAGATGGATATAGGGTTAGGGTTTGATTGTATGATTAGGGTTTGTTTGTGTGATTAGGGTTTGATTTTTTTGATGATGATGATGATTGTTGTTGTGTGTTTTAGTTTGGTGTGAAAATGAGGAAATTTGGGTGAAATTAAGGTGTTTTTTGGAAGCCGATATTGAAGGAGATAAACAAGAATTCAAAGAATTATTCTTTATTAATAAAATATAAAAAGTGATAAATAAATTTAAAAAGGTTGTTTGCTATTGTTTATGAGTTCTCATATGCATCAAAAGGTTTTATTTACTTAAATTTCGAAATTGATTTTTTTTATATGTAATGAATTGTTATTGATATTATATATGTAAATAATGAACGATATTGCTTTTTTAACCATAATTTTTAGAACTGTTATTATCAAAACCAAACTAAAAAAAGATGATAGTCATCTCATTGACCGGTCCAACAACCAAGATATACATCACATATCTCATATGAGTGGCGTTCGGGTTTGAACCTAAAACTTTAACTAGCAGATTCTCGGCTCTTTATCAATGACTTACAAGATGGGTCAAAAGTAAAAAGAGTTTAGATAACAACATTCTTATAGATTGTGATTGAGAAACTAAATTTACATTATTTAATTATACATTATTAATAAGAACCCTATATTTTTCGAATTTTTTTTTTTTCTTTTGAGGATTTTAATACATATACAAACTTTTAAACCGCTAATTTAAGGATTATCGTCATTGTTACTCAATTAAAAACACATGTATATAAGAGGAAACAAATATCAATGATGAAATGCTAAATGCCGTTAAAAAAAAGAAAAAAAATGTTGTATATTTGAATTTCGATTTTGGAAACTGAGAGTCGTGATTTCACTTTCAGATCAAAATATTTCGATAGTACAATCGAAATTTCTAATCGGATAAAGCTCAGTATTTGAACTATGAATCTGTGAAATTTTGTGTAAGAATGAATTGATTACGTACCAGTAATTTTATTAACCAACAAGAAGTTTTAAAGCCGTTTTAAAACTGCCACATGCAGTTTTCTAAAACTGTAACCTAACTTCTAAATGGGTCAAATCGGGTCAGGATTTCGGGTCAAAACCGAATCCATAATTTAGGGTCAAAATCGGGTGAAGCTTAATTTCTATGACATTTTTATTATAACACTAAGGGGCTCTGTCCCTTGGACCCCGCTATCGGGGCCGCTGCCCCCGAACCCCCGTCGTTTAGGGGCTTCGCCCCTAAACAATCAAAATAAATTCTAACAAGTGTGCACTTCACACTTTCCCGTACTTGTTCGATATTTATCAAGATTACATTGGTTAAATCAAATTAATCCCATTACACTTAAATTATATTGGTGACATAAATCACCAACAAAAAAATGATGAAATGCTAAATGCAAAATGTCTTTATAACCTCATCATGAACAACAACGGAGAGGTTGTTATTGATAATATAGAATTAAATAATATGAATATGATTGGATTTTAATGTGTTTGCTTGGATTGATCGGTTTAAAAATGTTCGTTTGAATGGATCGGTTTATGCGTGATAATAAAACATTTGTTACACTAATAGTATGTTCATTCATTATACACATTGTATCTAAGAGTGTTCGTTTGGATAGATCGATTTAATCATATCCAATTAGGTTAATCTGCTTGCGATCCGACCACAACTATCGTTTAAGCATGTTGTTTGCCTCGCGGGTTGATTTAGACTTAACCATATATTTCTTTAAGTTACAATTAAAATTGAACCTCATTCATAAAGGCGGTAAAATTATTATCACAAAAAACGTCAAAGAAATGCGAAAACATTGTTGTTTGGAAAATTCAAGCACTTCTTTAAATAAAACTTTCTCGCCAACTTTGGATATGAAGTATGCACGAGTTTAGTATACTTCGTATGCGTTTTCACGTGTCATGTGTAGCCATACGTCGTATGCATATGTTTAGCATACGACGAATCCATGGAAGTTGACTTCCTGGCCTTGAGTGAATACTTGGTATGTACGAGTTGATATATTCCGTATTGGTCTCATGAACTCCATTTTTCTTTGTTTTCATTTTTAATGTAGTAAAAATTGGCAAAAGTAGAGAAAATATATGTATGAAAATCACTAACTTTTTGAGATCAAATATCTCCACATTTGATTTCTACTTTTCTTGGATAGTTGCATTTAGAACTTAGAAATACTTTCAACAATAATGTCTACCGATATACACAAATAGATATCTATATACATTATAAATCATTTGGGTATAAATTGTTGAAATTTAAGCATGGTAAAATTACTAAATTACCCTTTTAACTAAACTTTTATTCAATAATTACAAATATAACTCCATAACACACATACCAAATATACTTAAAATTTTGAAATAATTAATTTTCTTTTCTATAAACTTAAAACAATCAATTTTTAGTGTGTAAAATTTCAAATTAATAGAGTTAATCTTTAGAATTTCTAACTAATTGAATAAACCGAAAATCTTTATCGTTCGTAAAATTATTTGTAACAAAATATGTACCATCGATTTATATATTTATTATCGTCGCTGCATCATGTGAATATCATACTAGTAGCATTTAAAGAAACATAAAGTATTAATTACCAAACCCTCAATAATGTAGAAAGTAAATCACTCAAAATATCAATCTAATGAGAAATTCTATCACAAGCTTAATAAAATATCATTTTTTTTTTACCACTAGAATCTGAATATGACTATATGAGAGATTTTTATTGAGTTGTAATATTAGACGAATGGATGAAATTAACGTAATATCTAGATTCGACCAAAAATTCAAACAATTTAAACATTAAAACCTCATACTCTCGTAATTACAACTTCAAGAACTTTTACACTAAAATATAGTTTTATAACTATTTATACTTTTATGACTATTCTTTTTATCCCCTTATCTTCTCATTTTTCTGGCTTCTTCTTTTTACTAAATATTATGTTTACTTGATATATAACTTTCAGTTATACTCTCAAACGATGCTCAAAAAGCATGAAAACATAGTTATGTTTTCTCTGAAAACTTTTTTTATAAGGGTGAATAACATAAAAGTCATCCAAAAAGCATCTCGTTTTTTATTTGAGAGACCAAGCTTTTAATTTCTTAATTTAGTCACTCAATCTTTTAAATTTCGTCAAATCAAGTTCACTAGCAGGTAACTATCACTTAAGCGGTCACCACTCACTTTATCTTGTTGAATAATAATTATTAATACTATATTATTATTTTTTATTATTATTATATTATTATTATTAGTCATATAGTCATATTAGATATCTATGGTTCTTGGCATGTGAACTTTCATAAATTGACTTTCATTCTATACCATCAGATATATTTAACTTTTGATCTAGACTGTTATAACTAATTTTAATAACCATTGGATCGTATCGGTTATACTTTTGGACCATTGATTAGATGTTAAAAAACTTTAATCCAAGTGATATCATTTTATCCAATAGTTTAATGTCATGTCCTTAAAACCGCTTAGCAACTTCTGTTTAGTTTACTCTTTTATATATCATGCACTCATACTTTAAGTCATTGATGTGTTATAGTTTTAATTAATATATATTAAGTCGTTTATTTTTGTGTTTTGTTTTAAGACTTTATTTGTGTTTGAATTTGTTATGTATGCATGGTATATGTAGGTTTTTTTTTACGTGTTAATAAACTGTTGAATATATATTATGTGATGTGATATGTTTTATAGTTTTTTCAAATCTATTACAAGTTTTCTCAAAGTTTCGTGTTATAAAAACAAGTAAAAATGAAGTGTTGCATATGTTTGATTATAGTGGTTCCAAAAGAATTATAATGATGATCTTAGTTTCGTACTTAACTAGAGCCATTTTAGTTGCTTCATGGCTGCAAATAAAATTTCAAAATGGATATTATTTGTTATTATAATATATATTATCGGGAGATATTTATTTTATTTGTAAAGATACATAACTTTAATTTAACTTACTTTCTCTCTTTTCTTAATTAGTTTTATTAAAAAGTCAAGCAAAATGACAATGAATTGACAATTTTTAAAAAACTAACACAACAAGATAAATCTACTATTACTTATAATCTAAGGGAACCACACCATCTAAGGTGTGAGTTATCCCAAATAGTGGAATGGTGTGTATTTGAAACTCGTAACTCTTTAGTTGCCCTAGCCCCTATGTTTTAATTACCATAATGGAGAGTTTTACTATGTCCTAACTCTTTAGTTGCCCCATGTTAAACTCCTAACTCTTTAGTTGCCTAATCTTTTAATATATGTTTTAATTATCATAATGAAGAGTTTTACTATGTCCTAACTCTTTAGTTGCCCAATGTTAAACTCCTAACTCTTTAGTTGCCCCATTTTTTAATATTTGAGTTTAAGTATCATAATGGAGAGTTTTACTATGTCCTAACTCTTTAGTTGCCCCATGACCTATAAATAACGGCTTTGTATTCCTCTTGCAAAATGATCCAGGCGTTGGCAGCTATGCAAATTAGTATTGGCAAGTTGGTTGGCATGCCGTTGACCGATGGCCTACAAGACCATGTTTTCACTGTTTTGGCAACAGTTGATCGTCTATATACTCAATCGGGTTTGTGCTACAAGAGTTGTGGAGAGTGTAGCAAATAGTTAGTTGTAAAGGATTGTTTGTTTTTTTGTGATCTTTGCAATGACTTTTGCAAGTACCCTATGATAAGGTTGTTGTTTTAAGTTGTTTTATGTAGGGACTATGGTATTAACCTACCCAATTTTTGCCTTTTGTAATGTTTTTTTTCGTTGTTGCAGGTATATGGTCCCTGTGCATGTTGTTGATGAGACAAGTGATAAAATATTTACCATTTTCAATTCCGTGGCGGAGAAGGTGTTTGATAGTTGTGCCAACAAACTGGTGAATCGATTGGGCATTGGCAATGATGGTTTCCCTCTGGAGTTATTCAGTTTGGGTGGCCGGACTTTTGAATTTAAGGTTAGACTCCCAAATTACTTCACTAGGGACCTAGACTTCCACCATTACAGGGTTGTTGGTATGTACGAAATACACATGCCCCCAAATTATTGCATTCGTTCTCTAAGCAGGAAGAAGGTATGTGTCCTTATTGGTTACTCATATTTTAAATATGTCTAGAAATGTGTTTCCCTTACTTTGTATCCTTTTCTGTTGCCCCCATCGTAGCTCAAACAGCTTGCGAATTTCTATCACGTGGATCCACTGTTTATGGTGGACACTGGTGAGGATGCTCCTCCAAAATCGGTTGGTTCTGTTGAAAGTGTTGGGTCGGTTTCCAAAGGTGGTGACGTCGCGGACATTTATGCCCCTTCAAAGAAAAGGGTCTGAGCTGCAGGAAGTTAGTAATAATATGTTGAAGTCAAACATCGCGTTTTACTATTGAAATTAGTAATAATATATTCCATCTAAGTTGAGATTGACTTTACGGTCATAAAATTGTCACCGCGCAACGCGCGAGAATACGAATAATAGGTCTATAAAACATCGTGGGTTTATATAAGCCTTCTCATCCTCTAAGAGTTTCAAGTACATGTTTATTTATCGTATCATGTATGTTATGTAAATTATGTGTTTTATATTTATATGGATATGAGATACGGTTAATTGGCCACCCATTGTTTCTCAATATTGGTAACTATTTTATAGTAAAACATGTCCACTAACCTTACTATATACATTAACTCAATACTTTATCTTGGTTTCTCTATGACAATTATTTAATAGGTAGTTTTATATTAAAACTATTTGATTCTAATACATTATGTTTTATCATAATTATATTTTATTAAAAATATCATTGATTTATAAAAATTTCATAATATTTCTAATAAGTAATGACTATTACTCAATATAAAAGAGTATATGGGTCTTGACAAATATGTCATGCCCTCCCTATTTAAATGAGCTAACCGCCGATAGTTGACTTTCATTATTAATCGTCGGATTTAATGACTTGTAATTTTAATCGTAATAATTGTCTATTTTTAATATATTTTAAATTAGAGTGGTTAGATGTTTAACCCATTGATATAAAAGCGTTTACATGAAGGAAGATGCATGAGAGAGTGGTGGACCTGATATGAAAAATAAATACAAAAAGTGTTTTAAACTGATTTATTTTCTACTTATTAAATTTATACTTATATCCACTAAAGTGTTATAAATATATTTTTAAACTTTTTTTAAACGCTGATATAATATGTAACAGACTATATCTACTAAAGTGTTATTATAGATATAATTACTAAAAAAAATACACATTGATTGAATAACAAAATATGTTATATAAAAAATTATGTCATATTCTTTTTATCAAAATAAAAAAATTTGTGTTTTCAAATTAATAATTCAAGACTTGTAATTACTAAAATTTATAAATCGTTGGTTTCTAAATTTTATCAACTATCATGGCATGTACATTTGAAATTACAAAATTTAAAAATTATTCGTCTAAGAATTATATTCTTGAGTTGCGTCGTGGATATCTTCTATCCACAACTTGTGTCAGCTGGTTTTTCTACCCGCGAGCTCGTGGGTATACACGCAATATTGTTTTACACGAAAACTCACGATCCACATGCCTGCGTGTTGATACCGAATATGCCAAATTGATAATAATAATTAAATTATTATTATAAAAAAAATCCTTCAAATCAAACATAATACGACATATAATAAATCTTATTATATTTTAATATTTGTAATAAAATTAGTTTTTAATTTAAAAGGGTGTCTTTTTAAGGAAATAAAAAGAGAAAAAAGTTTTGTAAGACATATTTTTTCTTTGTGATTGAGGTGTGGTAATGAAATGGTAACAAGTAGTCTAAAGACTAAAGCTCTATACATTAGTTGTGTTTTTTTTTTCTTTAAAATATTTTATAAATATATAGGATTAGAATTTTATTGATTTATTAACGAATAAGGTCTGTTATTCTTTTTGGAAAATGATACTTGGATAAAAATTAAAACACTTTTTATTCTTATACCTTAATAAAATGTTGTGACCTGAATTTTAACTTTCACTCATTTATTATTAAAAAATATAATTTTTCTCATACATGTAAAAATCGTATTAAACACAACCATCAGATCTGATGTATTATGGTGTTAAAAAATACCATTAATTCAATCTATTTTCATGTATTTTCTACTACTATTATAGTGCCCGACGATGCCGCAGTGGTGAAAAAATACGGTAACGATTTATTGTAGTTTATTAATTATCTGTTTATATACATGTAGAGTGTAATAGCATAGCTCGGCTCGTAAAAAAAAATTTGTGGTAAAAATTTATGGTTCGACCATTCAACAATAAAAATTATTATGTCGTATGACCCATTTTGCCAATTTGACCCCGACGGCCATATGTGGTTTCTATTAGTCTATCGTTTGACCATTTGTGACATAAAAAATAATATTTTTCGTGTGTCATTTAACCCATTTGGGTAATTCGACCAGTTCGACGATTAAGCTCATTTGGGAACATAACAAAAGTCTAATAATTTCTAGTTCACATCATTTTTTTTCTTCTAATAAGTGACGTCTAATAGTTTCACGTTATGTCCAAAAAGAGAATTAAAAATAATATTTCATGAATAGTATTTATGTAAAAAAAAAGTCATGTTTCTCGTAAACAAAACGTAGTTTTCCTACGGTAACATTATGTCCAAAAGAGAATGGTAACATTATGTCCAAAAGAGAATTGAAAAAATATTTCATGTATAGTATTTCTCTAGAAAAAAAAGTCATGTTTCTTGTAAACAAAACGTAGTTTTCCTAGGGTGATGCATCAACAATTTAAATAAGTTTGTGATCCAAAAAGGGATAATAAATAAATTATTGATAGTCAAAAAAGAGATAACAACATCAGTATTAACGAGTTTAGAGTCATAGTAAATAAGTTTGAGATCTTTGTCATCCAACATAATTAGATCCATAATTAATTTTCAAATGATAAATATATTAGCCACAAAACATCATAAAATTTTTTAAATTACATAAATCATGACACATGTAAAAGAGAAAACACCATCATCGTTTATAAGTTGCAAAATCAAAGTGATATTTTTTAGATTTTGGTTTGAAATCCGTAAAAAAATAAAATATTATGGTGAATAGGAACTAAAGAAGATTTTAGATTTTTGTTTCAAACTAGTAAAAATTCAAATAATTTATCCAATTACTTGGAAAATTAACTTAATCAAATAATGTTTAAAGTTAGTAAAATAAAAATTAATGAGTCGATATTTAATCTCAATTAATTTTGTAATAACTTTCATTTTATATAAGCATTAGTTATAGAATTGGAGAGAGAAATTAATCTTAACTTATATTTGTATTTATTAAATAAGGGGTATATTTGTAATAATAATCATAATTAAAACAAAAACAAAATCGATTTCATAAGAACATAATAAACGGACGAATTAGTCGTTGACACATGGAAATGAGGAAGAGAAAAAAAATCTGGCTAATAAAAATGTCTATCACCGGTTATCTAACAAAATACCCAATTCGATGAAATAAAAAACTTTAGGTGACTAAATTGAGAAATTAAAAATTTGATATCTCAAATGGAAAACGAGATGCTTTATTGGTGACTTTTATGTTGTTTGCCATTTTTTTAAATAATAATAATAATATAAGCGTCACTTGACTTTAACTAAAATAATTCGATTAAAATCATCAATACTCTAACCACAACACTAAGTTATAACTAGCAACCAAAAATATGTTCGTACTCTTGACTAATATAAAAAAATAATAATAATAGAGGAAAGTCGTACCCGATACTCTAAAAAAAACCATGTGAGATCCTGCCAACTGAATTAGCCTGTCTTGAGTTTGAGATTCCAGGCCAAAGGTCGTACGGCGAAAGGCGGATCATCAAGGACAAACATATTACAAGCGACTGGGGTTAGGTTGGACCGAACTAATTCCAAATTCAATCATATAGACGTAACTGAAGCATTTTTTGCTTTATCAAAACATATTCAAGCAAAACATTCAAGAGACCATGTTTCGATAGTAGCAAATGTCACAATATATGCCAAGCTGAAGGTACCATTGGTGGACATTGTTGAATCTTTAGCTTCGTTCTGCATACCATTATTGTGGTTAGTGTAGTATTTGGGGATTTCAGAGTCGTGTAGATTCACTTTCAGATCAAAATATTTCGATGGTATAATCAAAATTTCTAATCGGATAAAATTCAATATGAATTGAACGATGATATGTGAAAAATTGTGTAAATGAATTCGTAACCATACCAGTAACATATTAACCAAAAAATACGGGTTTTGATAACTGCATATGGTAGTTTTAAAACCATAAAAAACGGACGAATTAACCCCAGCCAAGGCTCTGCCCCTTGGACCCCGCTATCGGGGGATTTGCCCCCAAACCTCTGTCGTTTAGGGGTTTCCCCTAAAAAATCAAGATAAGTTCGAACAAATGTGCACTCCACACTTTACCAAACTTGTTCGATATTTATCAAGATTATATTGCTTAAACAAATTAATCGCATTATACTTAAATCATATTGATGACATAAATCTCTAACAGTTAATATATAACACGTCTATAGATTGTTTTATAAACTAACAATGACATTTGGAACGGATAAAAAATAATGTTTTGTATTTATTCTATTTTTAATTTAGTTGTTGTGATATTGTTTTATCATTTAACATGTTTGTATTTAATTAAGAGGGTTGATAATTAGAGCACCCGGTGTGGAACAATTTTTAGCTCGGTATGGGCTCGTTGTGGAGGTGACAACGAGCGCCTCCCTCGTTATCATACCGAGGTGGCTCGTTGTCACCCTCGTTCTCGGCGATCGTTGTGATGATAACGGGTCGTTTTGGATTTTTTTTTTCAAACGGTCGAATACAAAATAAAATAAAATTTTTTTTGCCTAACGGCTAAAAAACTAACCGTTAGGTTTTTTTAAATTTTTTTAACCACAATTTCACCTATAAATACATCCTCAATTTAACCAAAAAATCACACAATTTCTCAATCTTTTTCTAAAAAATATATACAACAAAAAATGAGTTCACATTCTTCAAACGATCCCGATGTTACGGATTCATCATCGTCTGACTCCGAATTGATCGAAGTACTAGTTAAGGCGGTACAAGCTATTGAACAAATGGAGAAGGAAGATTTCGTATGAATATTTTCGTAGACGATTTCGTATGAGAATACCTCTTTTCCTCATAATCGTCGAAGGTATATCTAATTATTCGTAGAACCTTTGCCCGACTATTTTAAAATTTTCAAACAACGACCCGATTGTACGGGTAAAATGGGTTTTAGTTGTTTACATAAATGCACGTCCGCTATGCGTATGATGGCGTATGTGATTACTCCGGACGCTTTTGACGAATATTTACAAATGTGAGAAAGAACATCATATGAATCCCTAGATAATTTTTTAAAATATGTAATCCATCTTTATACAAACGTTTATCTAAGAGCCCCGATACAAGATGATGTTAATTGTTTATATCAAAAACACGATGAGGTTCACGGGTTTAAGGGTATGCTTGGTAGCATCGACTGTATGCATTGGAAATGGGATTAATGTCCAAATGCATACAAAGGGCAATACACACGAGATAACCATGGTTATCCAACGGTTATGCTGGAAGCTGTTGCGTCGTACGATCTTTGGATATGGCATGCTTACTTCGGTGTCACGGGGTCGAACAACGACATCAGCGTGCTTAAACAACCGCCGTTGTTTCATGATATGCTCAACGACTCATCCCCGGATTACAGATTAACCGTCAACGACCACGAGTACAATAAAGGATATTACCTTGCAGACGGTATATATCCGGAGTGGTCTACATTTGTTAAAGCTTTTTCGTACCCATTTGACGAACCGCGCCAAAAATTCAAACGTTTTCAAGAGAGTGCGAGAAAGGATATCGAACGGGCATTCGATGTTCTTCAAGGTCGTTGGGGGATTATAAAACAGGCAACAAGATTTTACAAGATGAACAAGTTAAGAAGAGTTATGTATGAGGGTATCATATTGCACAACATGATTGTTGAAGACAACGACAACGAACAGTCGATTTGTGATTACCAAGAATGGTATGCTCCTCCGGTTAGAGGTGTTCCGAGAACTTATAACGAGAGAGTGACTGAACGTATCCAGATTAATAGAGAGATTAGAGACAAGACCACACACAACAGACTCCGCGAGGATCTCGTGACCTACATTTCAACACTTCCGGATAATTATCGACAACGTTAGCTATTTTTATTTTATGTATTTGAATTTTTTTTAATTATTGTATTGGGATTTTTTTTATTGTATGTTTTGGTATTTTTATTTTAATTATTGTAGTTTTATCTTTTATTTTAATAATATTTTATTTAAATGTTTAAAAAAAAAAAAAACTGGGAGTCCCACATCTCCCATAATCGCCCACAATCATCATTATCATACTACCAAAAATATCATAATCATGATTGTCAATGACACGTCAGCAAAAAATCTCGATAATCACGATTATCATACCGTGTGCTCTTATAATATGAGAAACGTGGCTTATCAGTTAAGACATAAATTAAAAAGTTATTGATTTTGACAGATTTTTTAAATCCAAGACTAATACTCTTAAAAGTTAAAGGAATTTTCTATTATGTACCATTTTTTAATATTAAAAGTACCAAAAAGTACCATTGGTTTCTTAACTTTGATAGAAAATATGGTACTTTTTAGTACTTTTAATATTAAAAAATGGTGGTTATCATGTGCCTAAGGGCACATGATAGAAAATCCCAAAGTTAAAACGGCAATTAGTTATCGATAAACTATAAATAAATAAATATAATTTTAAAGCTTTAAATAAAAGATGTTATCCAAACACTTCAATTTATGTTTTAGTAATCAAAATGTCGGTAACCAAGAGTAATCAACGGCTAACATTCTTTGACTAAGACCGCTCCCAGCGGCGCGTTTCCACGGCGTTTTGGCCGCCGGAAACGCCGTTAACGGCTGGCCCAACGCCGTTATTCCGGCGTTCCGGCGGTGGTGTTATTCGGGCAACGAGCGTGTTTGGTGTTTTTTTTTTTTTTTTTTTTTTTTTTATTATTTAAATCGTGTATTAATAAAATTTTTTTTTTTTTTTTTACCGTTGGATTTCAACGGCTAGTTTTTTTAAATTAAATATATTTTTTTTTTCCTATAAATACCCAACCAATAACACCATTTTACCCACACCAAATCATATTCTTTCTCTCTAATCCACAAATATGTCGTCAAGAACGTTCAAATTGAATTTGACCGATTCCGACTCTTCCGACGATGAAACAATTATGTTGATGGCGAAGATTGCCGGAAAGGCTTTTTACGATCAAGAGGAAGCGGAGGAAGGCATCGAATCCTCAAACCCTCGGGCTAAAAAAAGATTTATAAGAAGAAATCGAGTTGGGGCAAACGAACGCCTTATGGCAGACTATTTCAACGAAGATTGCGTTTTCACACCGGAGCAATTCAGACGAAGATACCGGATGAGTAAGCCGCTATTTCTTTGAATAGTCAACGGTATTCTTAACTATCCTCAACTTCCACTTCCTAGTCACTTTAGCTATTTTACATCCCGACTTGATGCTGCGGGTCCGCCATGCGTATTTTAGCATACGGAATCACTTCCGATGCATTTGATGAATATCTACACATGGCGGAAAGTACATCAATGGAGGCTTTAGATAATTTTTGTAAATGTGTTTGTGATTTATATACTAACGTTTACTTAAGAAAGCCAACACAAGAGGACATTCAACGTATTTATGCCAAGCATGAAGAAAAACATGGGTTACCTGGGATGCTTGGGAGTATTGATTGTATGCATTGGGCATGGGAGAAATGTCCAATTGCATGGAAGGGCCAATACACACGAGGTGATCATGGCCACCCAACCGTAATGCTTGAAGGGGTTGCCTCGTATGATTTGTGGATTTGGCATTCTTATTTTGGTGTCGCGGGCTCTAACAACGACATCAATGTTTTGAATGCCTCGCCTCTATTTACGGAACTCCTCCACGACACCGCTCCACCTTCTCATTTCGTGGTAAACAACACTCCGTATGAAAAAGGTTATTACCTCGCAGACGGAATCTATCCAGAGTGGGCAACATTTGTGAAATCATTTTCGTATCCACCAGACGAAAAGCGAAAGAAGTTCAAAAAATTTCAGGAAGCTGCAAGAAAGGATGTTGAAAGGGCATTTGGCGTGCTACAAGGCCGATTTTGGGTGTTAAAAAATGCCGGAAGATACTACGAGGTAAACAAGCTAAAACGAGTCATGTATACTTGCATCATATTGCATAATATGATCATCGAAGACAATCAATTTAATATCAGTGACTGCGAGGAATACTATACTCCAATACCACGAGATCAACGAACTAGTCACGAAAGGTGCGAACTACAAATCCGAGTAATGAAAGAGATACGAGATCGTGATGTACACCATGCTCTTCGAAGCGATCTCGTTGAACACGTTGCTACGCTTCCTGATGACTATCGCTTTAGAGAATGATTTCTATTATTTATGTATGTTTTAATTTATGTATGTTTTAATTTCGGTTTTTAAAATTTTAATGTAATCGTGTTAAGTTTATTTCTATGTATTGTTTTTTTTTTAATATTAATCTAAGTTTATTTTTATTAATAATGTTTTAAAAATAATATGAGAAAAAGAAAGAAAATGAAAAAAGAAAAGGTGGTGAGTCCCAGTTTTTGGTGTTATGGATGGGGGTGTTTAGTGGTGTTATGTTAAGTTGGTGTTATGGTGACGTGACAACGAAAAATGGTGTTATTGGTGTTACGGATGGGAGTGGTCTAAGCAAGAACAACAATGAACCAATAGATACTGTTACTTATTTATTTATTTAATTTCATTTAAACATTCTTTAAAACACGGTTTCTTGATTTATGAGTTCTTATTTTCTTCTAGTTATAGTTTATACCAAATTTGGTAAAATAGTACATTTTTTTCTACTAAAAAATGTTTATATTTTCTTTTATTAAATTATATAATAAAATCAGTCCTAAATTTTTGTTATTAACTTGATGTTAGACATTTAAGTTTGAATTTGAATTCGTAATATACATTGTTATATATACTTGACCGCTATTATATTTAAATAAAACCTCTTTATATACGTATAACAATATTCTTATACATAAATTTTTATTTTTAAAATATATTTTATTATTAAAATAAATACACTAATATGTTATCAATATGGGTTTGGTCTATCAGTACATTGTCTCAACATGAAAGTTGTGGGTTCGATCTTCGTCCGAGATAGACATAAATATTTGTCGTAATAATAAGTGTGTGAGTAATATTTTTTTAATTAAATAAATAAAATATGTTTGACTTCTTATTAAAATCATAATTAATAAAAATAACAAAAAAATTATACATATATAATCAAAGTCACTTCATTTTGGTCCACTAATGGTTTTTGCCATCCTTAAAGACATTCTATATATTAATATTAAAATTAAAATTATTATTATAACATTAAATAAAGTCAAACTATCCTATTTCAAAGAAAATTCCAGTGTGAGCACACCCACCATAAGAAATTAAACCGTTATACATATACATATACACATTTGACTCTATACACAGAATCATGGAGTGCTAAAGAATTCAGACAAATTGAAGAATTTCCCAAAAACAAAGGTAACATTTTTAACCTAATTTCATCTTATAATCATGTCGAAAAACACACACAACACCTCAATTGAAGGTGTTTCTGGAGGTGAGGCTCAATTGAAGCAATCAGAGAAGATGAAATCTGATGAAAGTAAAGTCAACCCAGATGATAAAATTGAATCTATTGAAAAGGGTATGGATTCAAAACCCTTAAAATTAGGGTTTTCAGAAGATGGCAAATCTGTAAATAAAGGGAAAATAGTTGTTTCTGATGAAAATAGGTTTGTGGAAAGAGATTTTATGCAATTATCAGGTGGGTCATCAAAAAGAGAGATTGAAGATGATGAGATTTTTAGTAGTCATAAAACCCCTAAATTAGAAACCCTGGATTTGTCTCTAGGGTTACCCGATATTTCGTTGTCGTTATCGGCTTCGAATCGTGTTCAGGGTAGTTTGAAGCCTAGTAGGAGTTTGCAGTCGTTGGGTAGATCGAATAGTAATAATACTCAAACGACTTTTTCTAATGATTTTTCGAATAATAGTTTGTCGTTTTCGGGTTCGCATCAGTTTTCGCATAATTTGAGCTGTTCTATGAGTAGGAATTCGACTGAGAATCATGAGATTTGGAATGCGGGTGAGGGGACTAATGGGTCGGTTCATAGTCGGTTTAGGCCTGTTGGTGATGGGAATAATCGAGGGAATTCTGATAATAGTATGTCGTTTTTTCCGTCTGAGTTGGTGGCTAAAAGTAGAACTAATACGCAATCGGGTGGTTCGATTGAAAGATCACAAATGGTTTCTCGACCTGATAGATTACTTCAAGAAACTGTATCGGGGTCTATTACGGTCATGGCGCAAATATTTCAAGAACTTAGTAACGAAATAATTGAATCTGCTAAAGATTACTTGAAGAAACTGATAACGATTCCTGAACGAAAAGACGAATTGGTTAGACTACAGCTTTGGTTTGAAAGAAGATCTGATCTCACAAGTGAGAATCTTTCAAAAGCGAATAAAAACCAGCTCGAAATCTTGGTTTCTATTAAAACAAGTCTCGAAAGCTTCGTAGATCTCAAAACTCGCCTTCCAACCAATGAATTAATCGAGATTTTCTTATACGAAAGGTGTAAGAATGTTAACTGTAAAAGACTAATACCCGTTGATGATTGTGAATGCAAGATTTGTTCAACAACGAAAGGATTTTGCAGTGAGTGTATGTGTCCCATTTGTTTAAACTTCGATTGCGCAATTAATACTTGCAGTTGGGTTGGGTGTGACGTGTGTTCACATTGGTGTCATGTTATTTGTGGTCTACAGAAGAATTTAATAAAGCCTGGCCCGAGCTTGAAGGGACCTGCTGGGACAACCGAGATTCAGTTTCATTGTATTGGTTGTGGACATGCTTCCGAGATGTTTGGTTTTATTAAGGAATGTTTTAAGTCGTGTGCAGAAAGTTGGAGTTTGGAGACTTTAAGGAAAGAGCTTGATTGTGTTTGGAAGATTTTTAAAAAGAGTTCCGATTTTAAAGGGAAGGAGGTTTACTTGAAAGCTGGCGAGATGATATCGAAACTTGATAACAAAGTTATGTCAGCGTCAGAAGTTTGCACCTTCATGTTTCAGTTTTTTAACTGTAAGTCTCTTTCCGTTCTTTTTATTGAGTTTTGTAACTTTTGTTTTAGATGGACTCTTTGTCCACCTAGCTTTTGAATGCACGTTTTGAAAGTGATTACTATGATATTTAATAATCAAAATAAGATATTTAGTTGTAATAGCAAAATGAGTTGCAGCTAGAGTACAATTATATGTGCCTTTAGGCCGATATGAAAACGTTTTGGGCAATGGTAACTTGTTGACCTACTGAGAAGGTAAAACAGCGAAGTAGCAAGTGACTTGATGCTGACATGGTATCTTTTTGATTTATTGTCACTTTTTGGTTTTTAAAAATGATGATGCGGAAATTTAAATGATTTAAAGATGATGGAAATGAAAAAACCAGAAACGAACGATGTTATGAGGAGTTATATGAAAAAATGTTAGTGATGATTGAATTTTTAAGTACATAAATGTGTTTTATATGAGATAGAAATAAACGGCATCGTAATGACTTTTCATTAAGTCAAACTGTGATCAAACAGAAGGAGAGAGTGAGGGTGGGAGTGGGTTGGTTAGGTTTACTTAATCATTTAAATTTCCACATCATCATTTTAAAAAACCCAAAAATGTCGATTAATCAGAATGACGCCACATCAGCCTCAAGTCACTTGTCACATCAGCATGTTTACCGGATTAGTAGGTCAACAAGTTGCTTCTTGCGCAAAAACATTTGATAAACCAACTTTTAGGATGCGTTTAGTTACTGGAAACTTTTTATATTTTTTCTAGAAAAATGGAAGGTGTTTTCATTGTCTAGGAAACAGATGAAAATTTAAATGAGGAAAAGGTGTTTTCGTTCTCTTAAAGAGAAAGTTGAAAACAATAAAACGAGTTTTAAAAACATAGTAAAAAAGGTGAAAGCTTGAGTTTTTGTTTTCAGTGAAAAGGTATTTAAAAAAACTCAATTTGAACGCTTTTCTGTTTTTTAAGCTTTTTATGAAATTTTTTTTAGAAAACTGTCTAGTTGCACATATCATTGTGAGTTTTCCCATTTGGGACAAACGTAATAGTAAATTTTTATTCTGTTCCGTTAAGCCGGTATTAATCTGTGATCATTTGACCCCTATGTAATCATATAACATGAACCAGAAATTTGTTTATCCAAAGTTCCGAACACTAAAACAATGTGTGACTTCAGATCGCAATAATAAAAAAATCAACTCCAAAATGCAAAACCAAACGCCTCCCTGGTCAAAAGGGGTCGGGTATTGTATAAATTTGAATAGCAGTCATTTAAATATTACATGAAAATCATTTTACCATGTGAAAACCAGAAAGTCTCTTTTGTTTGTATATCTTAAAGTTTTTTTCTTTTGCATTTTTGATGTATAGACACAGATGGCATATCCGAATTTCCGACATCCAACTTACCATCAACCGCCGTTGCGCCATCAAAATCTTATGTTCCACCAACTACTTTCTACAACTCGGGAACGTTACCACTACCTTCTCAAAACGGCATTACACCTCCGATGGTCAACGGTAACAATATGATAATCGAGGATGAATGGTCTGTAAAGTCGACCAAAAAAGACAGTTTTGACAATGTGGAAAGTCTCGTGAGAATAAAAGAAGCCGAAGCAAGAATGTTCCAGAACAAGGCTGATGAAGCACGAAAAGAAGCAGAAGGCTATAAACGTATGATCAGGGTAAACATTGACAAGTTGGATGAAGAGTATACAACAAAGATCGATAAGTTATGTCTAAAAGAATCAGAGGAACGAAAGAAGCGGAAACTTGAAGAGTTTAAAGTTCTTGAAAATGGTCATATAGAGTATTACAAGATGAAGATGAGAATGCAAGCAGAGATCGCGGGGTTACTTCAGAGAATGGAGAACACCAAGAAACAATGGGTGTAATCAATTTGGTTATTTTTATAGGTAACTTTATTCGTAATTTTTAAGTATTTACTTTTTTCAAATTTGCAGACTGAATGATTGTTGTATGTTTTAATATTCGATTCTGGGGTTGTCTGTTTTTGTGGGGAAAAAAATCTGAAAACCCTTATGTCGACTGAAATTGTTCGAGCTTTGAATATGTGTGTGTTTTCATATAAGATTGATTAAAACCTGTTATTATGTATGGATGAAATAGATTTAGGTTTACCCTTTAGTTCCTAATTATTATCTGTTAATTTTTTTTTTATCCTGATCATGTTTGCAAGTTCATGAGGTCTTTATGGTTTTAAACAAACTCTGTGAGCTTGGTATCAACAATTTTCCGATCATATGAGTAGCAAATACGACAACTATCCTGTTCCAATTTGAAAGTCTTCTGTTCGACTCTTGTCGATCATGCCATCTTTTGGCTTTTAGCATAGTTTGCCATGTTGGATCTAGGCTAGCTATCTTTTCTTTCTTTCTTTCTTTCTTTTTGGTGTTGCTGCCACCCGCACTACTACGGCTCTCTATCTTTCCAGGTTGCTTTTGCTCGTGACATTCATGCTTGTGCACATAAATGGTCACATGTAATCCTTGTAGCACACATGTTGATAACGAAGCTGTCATCCACAGGTATTCTGGTTTCAAATATGGCTCTGTGTCGTACTGTTGTTGGTTCTCTCGGTATTTTACGATTACTTGTTTCAGTATAGACTATACTGTTCAACAAGTCTACATGTATAGCACGATCCTCTTGAACCCCACATGACTACTCATAAAATCATTTTCGCTATATTAAGGGCACTGTTACTAATGGTCTTCAGACGCAGTTGTTGATTAGATGGTTTCCTATATTGATCTTGGTCCTTCAAACAACAATCTGTTCTTTTCGTTCCAACTTAGAATATTGTGGTGTTACTAACGATATTGCTGAAGGAGTATGGTCGCATAATCCACTCGTTGATTGAGTTACATTGTCCTCCTCATGTGTTACCTCGTATTTTGCGATAACGTAAGTGCATATATTTGGCTTCTAACCTAATAAAGCATCGAAGAATAGGACATGTAGAATTAGATTTACATTTTTATTGGAGAACGGGATTCTTTTGGTCATCTGTACACGTTAAATGTCCCTTTACCTCATCAATTTGCATAAATATTTACGGAAATATAACCCTGACACTGTTTTTTGAGTTTAGGTCTAAAATGAGCTAAAGAAGTTCCCGCTCGGACCTCGGGGGAGTGTTAGAATGTAGACCCGACTAGGTTACTTTTGTCATTTACGTACATGAACCCCCCCTAACTTAAATAAATTATGTTCGTATCCCCAATTATGATGTTCAAGATCCGTCACTGTCTACATATATTTGTATAGTTATAGGTCACATTATTCTGAAAGTTGGCTGTCTTTTGCTATTCGTTCTAACATTCGAACTATAAGCAAAGTGATTATTCATATTGTATCCGGGAACATTTTGTTTGAATGACTATTTGCTTCTTAAAGGAAGCACAACAATAAGGCCAACAAATATCCCAAAAAGTAGTAGTTTCAACCCGATAGAGTTGACTACTCTTGCTTCTTGGCTGATTAGCAAATCTCGAAAAATGAATAACTCTGTTAATCCCGTCATTGCAGTCACTATCGCCATGAAAAATATGACCATGCCAAAGAAAACATGCCATGGAGCAATTTTACCCCGTGTCGCTGTCTTAACCCCCGGGACTAAAAATGTTATGATTCCCAATAGCAACTAGCATCCATAAACGTCCGTTAGTACATATATGATTTTTTATGGAGTTAAAGTACATAAAGATTTACCTGAAGGCAAAATAAGCATATGGTAGACAAGCCGATCCAGGAATGTAAAGTGTACATATGTGGGATACCGACTTCATTATGAAACTTGAAGACTGCATAAATGCCCAAAATTCCAGTGCCAAGTGCAATTAGATGAAATATTAGGTGAATGATTTTAAGTGTCTGTCTCGTTGCAGGAATCGTCTTGTATGTGATTATTGCTGATTCAAAATAGAGTTATATGATCATGGTAAGTTTTCGCTTCAACTCAATTAAGATGGCATTGTTATGAGTAAAACTTGGAACAGTAAATAGTTTTGATAGATGTCCGTGGTTGAAATGATGAAATTTTTTACGTACCTTCCCCGGAAAAAATAACAAAGCCAAGCACCATGAGAAGTGGATGCAACTGCAAATCAAAACAGAAAAAACTACTTAATATTAATGTAGATTTAATGGTAATGGTAAATGTCTTTTTAAAACTTACATTGAAAATCTTGAATTTCACGGGTGAGGTGAAAGCGAAGCCTTCCCCGAAGCTTATGAGCCAATACAACACAAGGATAGTAATTGATACTACCAACAAATGTGTGAATATGTTCAACACTAATGCTGCTATCTGATAACTAGAACGTTTATTTGCCATTTCATAAACGGAAACGGGGAGATTTTTCGATTGAGTTTAGGCTTGGAAAGAAAGTGTTGAAAACATATATATAGACTTAGGAATTGTAAATTTTTCTTGCTTTTATCTATCAAAGATAGATATTTCAAGAAACAAGGTGACAATGGAATTTTGAGAATGTCCGCGAGGACGGCTAATCTTAAATATTTGGTGTAAACTATGAAGTTTGGATATGGGAAGTTTTGTTTTGTCGGGATTGTATTTTTATGTAGCAAGGTTAAACAAAAATGAAGAATTAAGATAGTAAATTTTGGACTTTCAAGCCAGTAGTTGCGTAGTGTTACTCGTTATTGATACTTAAAGTTCAAGGGTCATTGAATCATATAGCAAACTAAATGTTACAATTTTTCACTTCTTCACCTAAAACACACAAAACGTAACCACAAACGAAAACAATGCAAGATCATGTAAGTCTACCAAAACCTTCTTATGAGAGTATTTGTCTTTATGACGTGAGATAAAATCGTTGTAGACGAGGAATTGCAAGTTTCATACTAAACTACTTTTATGAGAGTATTTGTCTTTATCAGAGGAATGGAAGAAGCAGAAGCTCGTAAGATCAAGGTTTTTTGAAGAAGGTCATTGTTGCTTGCAAGTATCACATGACGAAGACGAGATAGTTGTTTTATAGGAGAAAATGGAGAACACTAAGAAATGTTTATTTAAAGTTGTGCTGGTTTTTCACAGGTATGTAGATACCGGTTCAAGTAGCAATGGTGATACCACGTGAAGCACAACAAATTACGGTGATGACTATGTCTGTTGGTTTTAAGGTTTTAAAACAGAATCGAAAATAATTAAAACGAAAGTTTTATAAACCGAGAAATCGATTGAATTGATATATAACTGATAAATCTGATCGTACAATTGTGATTACATGAATTCCTATTTATACTAAATCAACCGGTGTTTAATGAATCGATGTGATTGTTCATTCGAAGGGTGGTGTCGGTTGGTGGTTTAATTCCACCGTGACCTTTGTTCAACCAGTGTATCCTTTCGGGTTTACACTAAACTACCTTAAACATCTAATAATTACACTTTTGACACTAAACTTTAATCTTCGAAGTATGATCGAGATTAATCCTACATTCACCCCCTTAATCTTGATCATGCTGAAGAAGGTTCTTGACTCCTGTCATTTGATTTGCTCGTGCCGTTGTCTAAGTACCATGTACTTTCATCATCTGTAGTATTCTTGCTTGCTGTTGTGAAATTCTTCTCACCTAAGAATACTTCTTGGCTTCAATAGCTGCCATAAGTAATGTTGGCTCTAAATCTTCTTCAATGAGGTTTGAATGTTCTGTGTCTTAATTCTTCTGTGGACATCTAGTTGAATAATGTCCAAACTCCTTGCATGTGAAGCATTGTATATGGTTCTTATCATGAGTATGCTTCTTTGTATAGTTATTAGTTTCATTCTTGAAACTATCTTGTGAAGGTTCCCAGTCTTTTCTTTCTGATCTTTCTGATCTAAAGTTGTTATTCTCTCGGCCTCCTGAGTGATTAAATCTTCCACGACCACGTCCTCTAAAAGGTTGGCCTCGACCTTCATGTTGAGTAAACATCAGTTCTTGACTGTTATCAAGTCTTTCCTTTTTACACTTGATTCTTTCCTCGAAGGTCTTCAATCTTCCGATTGCTTCGTCTAGTGACATTTCGTCTAAGTATGAGTATTGTTCAATGGATGCGACGATCTGAAGGAATCTGTCGGGTACGGCATTCAATAACTTTCGTACTAGAACGGGATCTTCATATGTCAATCCGAGGCTTGCTGCTTTATTTACAATACTCGTTAATTTTGCAGTGAATGAATCAACTGATTCATTTTCTTTCATTTGTAACATCTCAAATTCAGACTTGAGTGTTTGCTGCTTTGCTTGTTGGACTCGGTTTTCTCCGATATGTCTTGTCTTCAAAGCGTCCCAAACTGCCTTTGCAGTTTTGTATTTTGATATAAGTAGTAGTTGATCTTCTGGTAATGTCTGGTAGATATAGGCGATAGCGGTTTTGTCTTTCTCCGCATTGACTTCAGTTGTTAATTGTGGTACGATCATTTCCCATAGTCCATTTGCTTCTAATATGACTTGCATCCGTATTGACCAAGTTGTATAGTTTTTCCCTTTTAATATAGGGCATTGAAAATGGGTTGTGGACCCAATTTCTTTAATTTTAGAAGTACTTACTTCTAACTTCTTATCGTCGTTTCCGGGCATTTTAAGAATAGGCTTTTGTCTAAGTCTTCTTAAAATAAAAATCTCTATTTATTTAAAAATAAGCTCTTTTAACAAAAATTATTTTTCTAAAAAAAATAATAAGCCTTTAATAATAAAACTTTATTTAATAACAAAAATCTTTATTTGTTAATAACTTTTATAATAAAAAGTCCTTTATTTATTATAAATTATAAAAGTTAGTAGTATATTTATCAATAATAAGGCTTAATAAATTAATATAATTTTATTATTATAAACTAAATCTTTAAAAAGATGTTACTTTATATAATAATAAAGGAAATAGAGATTTTGGGGAAAAGTCTGCGTACACCTTTGTGTGTGTTTTCTGGTTTTGATCGACGGTCCTTTGCGATCTCCTTCTCGGCGGTTACTCCGCTTGATCTTGATTAATCAGAATACCTTTGATAGAGATTCTCCTAATCTCGATTTATTCGACGCGATGCCTTCTGCTTTTCGTGTCTTGTCTGACGGTTGTTCTAACCGTTCAATTTCTCCGGTTAAATTCTCCGGTGGTTCAGGTATGTTCTTCTTCTTTATCGGCCTGTTTAATCGGTCGCCTAGGGTTTCTCCCGATGATTCAAACAACGCCGTCCTGGTGTTCTTCTGTTGAATCTTCTGGTGCCGATTTCAATCTCCGGTATGTTCTTCCTTTTTTTTCTTTCGGATTTGGTGCCAGATGGTGAAGAAAAGCCCCCTGCTTTTCGATTGCCCTGGGTATCTAATGATTCAAACAACACCCCACTGGTGTTCTTCTGTTGAATCAGAGATCCGAATAAAAGGTAGATGATGAGAACTTTCGGTTTAATTAACCAAAAGCTCTGATACCAATTGTTGGTTTTAAGGTTTTAAAACAGAATCGAAAATAATTAAAACGAAAGTTTTATAAACCGAGAAATCGATTGAATTGATATATAACTGATAAATCTGATCGTACAATTGTGATTACATGAATTCCTATTTATACTAAATCAACCGGTGTTTAATGAACCGATGTGATTGTTCATTCGAAAGGTGGTGTCGGTTGGTGGTTTAATTCCACCGTGACCTTTGTTCAACCAGTGTATCATTTCGGGTTTACACTAAACTACCTTAAACATCTAATAATTACACTTTTGACACTAAACTTTAATCTTCGAAGTATGATCGAGATTAATCCTACAATGTCATCATTGTTTGAAACTCCAAGACAAAAGAACACTCTGATTATATCATTAAGGGGGAGTGTTGGAGTTTAATGATATAATCAAATAACTTGGGTCATGGGCCAACAAGTCTTGTTTTTAAATAAGGGTCGATGTATGGGACAGTTAATTAGGTCTAGATATGAATACGTACAGTTACAAACGGTAAAAGGTAGGCAATGGTTCAAGGATACAACCTTGGCACCATTTAGATGTATCGATATGTGTGTTAGTCTCCGCTTGTAAATAACCATCACAATCATATTCAATAAGCATCAAGTTTCTTATTTACTTTGTTCTTATTGTGTTCATTCAATTGTGGATATATTGTTTGTCTGATTGTGTGTGAGATGGTGTCTAAAAGTGTTCGAGAGATGCGTGATGTATCTATGATGGCTGGGACTAGACCTCGAGATCCTGGGTTCTTGTTCTTCCTTATTGTCATTTAAATCTTCATTGCTTGCTTCACCTTTTGTCTCCGTCTGGTAAATTTTATGCCTCGTCCCTTGTACCGTTGGAAAATCATTACAACCCAGTTTACTCTTTTGATCAACAACACTTCTTGGAGCAGCCATATCCCTTGTTAGATCTTCTTTGTTAGTCACCTACTAACCTTCTCCAACCCTTCCATGGTGTAACTTTGAGGCCATATGCCTTTCTTTGCAACTTCATAGTACATCTCTGGTACTAGTAAGTAGCAAGTAATCCACATATATTTTGTTGAATTTTAAATCATAATTTTCCGGGAAACCATATCCCATGGCTATCTCATCCCATTTATCCTTCCTTGTAATAATTTCAAATCCTCCTAAACATTTAGTCAACTTATACAAATCAAACAAGCAAACTTTTAATCCAGTTAGCCTTGGCGGTATCTTCTTGGTAATCTCTCCTTCAGTATAGTTCTCGTGGAACCATTGCACCATCTTCTCAAAGTAATTTCTCAACAAGTCCATGTTACGAATTGCATCGTTATTCGTCATCTTCATGAATTCAATGAATCCTTCAAATGAATTCACTGTTTTTAGTATTTGAAAGCCATCAACATCCACATATTTTTCTTCAATTCTCGCGCCGATCATTGCTTCATTTTCCATCAGTATTTTTTCATTACTTTCAACATCATTTATTGATGATTTGTCTTTGTCTAAATCTTCAAAATAATTGTGACTGAAATTATCTTGATTCTCTAACACGTCTTCCTTTGTCGGGTCATCGTATTTTGCTTCAAACATGTGTTTCACTGTGCACATTGATCCATCTATATTGACTTCGAAACCTTGACATGTTAACTGATGCATACTCAACAAGTTTATCCCAATCTCGGGTACGTAGGCCGCACTTGGTATAACATAAGTCCTCTCATTTGTTTTCAAATCAATTTCACCAACTCCATTTGTGAATAGACAGTTTGCATCATGTTCTTTTTCTCAAAAAAGAATACACAGTTTGCATCATGTTCTTTAGTTTCTACCCCAAAACATGTTTTGAATTGCACAAATAAGTCTCTAGACATGTGCCTTGAATAAGTGTTGGCAACGAACCAAATTTCGTTCCATTTACCAAACTCAGTCCCCCGGACCAAGTAATCACCTCTAACGTGCACCTTTTCTTCGTACTTTTGTTTATACTTTTCTCTTTGAGTACTGTCTTGATCAACATTGACTACTTTCCTTTTTCCTTCGAAATTGCCCTTGTTTATCTTCGTTGGACAGTTCCAAAAAGCGTGTCCCCTTACTTTGCACACGTAGCATCTTGACCGTTTCATTCTTTTCACAAATCCCCTCATTGTGTCTTGTTGATTTTTCTCCAAATTCAACAGTTTGAAACCATCGATCAAGTTCTTGCTATTCTCAAACCTGGTCTGCCTTGTCATTATTCTTATCTTTCCTCCTGATATTTCTTCTTGCGAGCATTTCTTTTCTCCTCCGAATTGAATCATTCTTTCGATTCAGTTTTATCTTCCTTTCCTCTTGATCGAGCCCTTTGGCTTTCATACCATGTATTTTTCACTTGTATGTAGTTTCCAGGATCTCGAGTTCTAGTCCCAGGCCATCATAGATACGTCACGCATCTCTCGAACACTTTTAGACGCCATCTCACACACAATCAAACAAACAATATATCCACAATTGAATGAACAAAATAAGAACAAAGTAAATAAGAAACTTGATGTTTTATTGAATATGATGGTTATTTACAAGCGGACACTAACACACATATAGATACATCTAAACGGCCAAGGTTGTATCCTTGAACCATTGCCTACCTTTTACCGTTTGTAACTGTACTTATTCATAACTAGACCTAATTAACTGTCCCATACATCGACCCTTATTTAAAAACAAGACTTGTTGGCCCATGACCCAAGTCTTTGACCCATTACATAATAAACATAAAAACTAAGTTATTTGATTATATCATTAAAGTCCAACAAGTTGCAGATTGATTGTTGTAGAAAATGGGCATATCAAGTATTACAAGATGAAGATGTGAATGCAAGCATAGAATTGCAGGTTTCCTACAAAGAATAGAGAGGTAAAAACCTCTTATTATATATGTCCGATTTAAGCAGATTTTTATTTCCTCTTATCTTGCATTTTATATGTTCTACAAATAAACCCATATTCTAAACTGATGAATCTTATGTTAGGGAATATAAATGCGAAATACAACTTGTATTATACGGAATCGTATATTACAATTATCAGATTGAGGCTTGCAACAATATGCAATGTCCTTAAACAGAAATTCGTCCCTAGTACGAACTGTTTAGAGGATACAACAATCAAAATCAAGATAAACTTGATTCTATCGAATCTAATAAAGTTTATGATGGATATATGAAGAGAATTGATGTATGTGTAGATTATTTTTGTGTGTTTTTGATTATCTAAAACGTTGGAAATACTTCTCTATTTATAGAGAAACTTGTGCCTTTTCAAAAGGTCACAATGGTTCACTAACAGATGCAATTAGCGACGGTTTAGCGACAGAAACGTCGCAATGGTTCACTAACAGACGCAGTTAGCGACGGAAACGTCGCAAAGGTTCACTAACAGACGCAATTAGCGACGGTTTAGCGACGGTTATAACTGTCGCTAATTCTGTTTTTCTTTATATGTTCCAACAATACCCCACATTTTCTATTCAAACACCAATAATACCCCACATTTGAATAGAAAATAAGATAATATAAAGTTACTTATTCTTCTATATCCATCAAATGTAATATGATATGCATTTGATAAGGTGTCTTTTTGACTTGAACCTTTCTTAGTGAGTACTTATCGGATCTACTTTGTGGGTAGTGAACATTAGTTTTTGAACTAACCACGTTTTGTAGTAAATCGAGACAATGAGTATCACACATATCATATCTATGCAATAATAGATTCTTACCGTTGTGTTCATTTCGGTCGTGAACATATCCTTATTCATGAGAATTTTAGAGAACTTAGCCATCTGGTTCTCAAAGATGCGACCACACATCAATCTCGTATAGGTAATGCTAATCAAGAATATTTCGTAGTATTCTGCTATAGAAGCCATTAACATTATTAAGAATTAAAATTCAGCCCTCAATCATCAACGGAAACACACAACATTTCATCATAGGAAGGGCATACACGTGTGTTTGTACACTGAGTGTTACTCAAATAGTTTGCCTATTGAACCTAGACCATGGGATCTCCAATTTTGCTAGGTTAGGTTTCCTCCGAGTATTTACTCATTGTATTGGCTTTAAACCCATACCCCTCGATGAGAAAATGACTTGTTCTCTACAAAGGCCTTTTGTCAAAGGATCAGCAATATTTTCTTTTGACTTCACGTAGTCTATGGAAATGATTCCATTTCTCAACAAGTCTTTTATTGTATTGTGGCGACGTCTTATATGTCTTGACTTGCCGTTATAGATGTGATTCTTTGCTCTAGTTGTGACATTCGCGAATTTCACGGTATTATTCTATCGACTCGTATTCGTTTTATTCATTTATATTCGTGTTTTGACCCTATTGTATTTCTTTTATGTTTATCGTATTCGTATTTTATGAGTATCGTATTTGTATTTTATGCGTATTTGCGTTTATCGGGTATATAGCGTGTAATTCGGATCTTTATGTCGGGAACGTATAGTCTAAAGTGCCTTTAGTATAAGTCTAGTATGCTCTTATGATAAGTTTAGGGGAATTATGCCTTAATAATATGATTAAGATTAACGTTTAAAAAGTATTTCATTTATAGTCTTTTCGGAAATTTTATTACGAAACTAGTCCTACGCGAGATTTTTATTGCAAGCTTAGTCCTCCACCAACATTTTGTCTTATCTCTACCAATAATTTTGTCTTTATCCTCTATTCCCTTCTTCTCCAAGTAAATTATACACACACTTTCTCTCTCTAAAAACACATAAACACACCACCTTCTCTCTAGCTTTTCCGACGATCCGACCGTCCAAATTTAGATCCGAGACCGGATTATTGATCACCATCATCACCTCTATCTATCCTCCAAGTTTCATTTCGATCAAGTAAGTATTTCTCCGTTTTGATTTTAAACTTTATTCCATTTTTACCCAAACACGTAAATATCACTTTTAACCGTCCAAACCGAGATTTTATTGAAGATTATTGTATGTTATCATATTCTGGACATAGGGTTATGATTATAGATCATATGGACACTTAGAACACTCCAAAACCGATTTCTAATGTCTTTTTTTCGTGAAAAATTCCGTTATGTCACGTAATAAGAGTTACTTGCACGAAATTAACACCCCTGGTCACGTAATTCTGTTGTTACGCCCGTAAGTGTCATTTACGTGACCTATATATCACGTAACATCAACATATCACGTAACTCGGCCTTCATGCTCACGTAATTTTGATTCCATTCACGTAATTAATGCATGTTCACGTAATACCAAAGTACGTTCACGTAATTCTCCTTGTTTCACGAAATCATGATTGTTGTTCACGTAAATCTTGCAGGTTATTCATGTAATTCATTTCATGATCATGTAATTGGTTGCTCATGCATGTAATAGTTTCACTATGTCACGTGATGGTGTTTGTTGATCACATAACATGTTGATCCATCACATAATTAACATGCACATCATGTAAATTCATTTGCTTTTCACATAAATCTTCTTGTTTGTCATGTGGTAAGTTGTTTACCACATAATTAATTCCAAAACTCTTATATCATGTAATTCCTTCATTAGCACGTAACTTATCATTTACGTGACTTATAGTGCACGTAAGTATAAGGATCACGTATCTAGTCCGTTGACTTTCCGAAGCGTTTGTATTCCGTTATATCTATATCCCTTGGTTATTTTAAAACCCGTATAAAACGTTAATCATTAAGGCATAACCCTACTAGACTTAGAGATACTTAGACATATTTTATTTACGTGATGTATAGGGCACTTAGACATTGAAGCTTGACGGTATTGTAGTATTCCCGACATATAAAAGATTTGGATTGCTTTGCTATCTGTGAGTTATTCGTTGCCCTTTTTACCCTTTTTATATTTTTGGGCATGTTTAGCGTTAAATAAAAGTATTTATGGTATGTATGTATTATGGTATGATTATATGCGGATAAGTATGCTTTAGATGATCTCACCCAACTTGTACCGCCTATGTGGTAGTACAAGGCCCCGTATACACACCTGTTAACTTTGAGCCACCGGAAGTATATATAGCGCTATATGGGTCTAACAAACCCTCATTCTAATACGTTATTATGATAAGGGAGGAGCCCTGTCCGTATTAGTAATGTTACGACCGTTTATTATTATCGAGAACAACCTGGTTTGAGACACTAGGTGGGGTTAGTTGCCTTATTATTGTTATGGTTCAGGTGTACCTTATATTTCCTAAAGCTGTTATTTATCCCGTATGGTATTTATTTTATGATATGGTTATGTTTTATGAAATGATTATGGTACCGTATGGTAATAATCTGAATATTTTTATCGAAAGGTTTTATAAACTTCAAATATATTTTGAAATATCATTTTCAAAAGACTTATCTTCAAATCTTATCTTTTGGGTCAAAACTTATTGAAAACCTTTATTCTAAAATGTTTTTATTTACTATTGCGAATAATTCACCAACTTTATGTTGACGTCGTATTTTAACGCTTTTCAGGGATTTGAGGTTACCTATTTTGATGCTATGCGTTGTTTGGCTACTTGGGACTTTTTGCTGGAATTTATTTTGTATTGTAATTCCTTAGTTTCCCAAACTCTGTAGTCGTATTTTTATACTATTCGGATGACTGTAATAAGTACTTTACTTCAACTTTTTATCTATGTTGATGATGTTTGGTTTATTTATGTTTGATGTGACCTTGAATCTCTGATACCGTATACACTGCGCACCTCGGTTCCGCCATTTCTATGCGGGGTGTGACAGAAGTTGGTATCAGAGCCAATGGTTATAGAGAACTAAGTGACCTTACGGAATCACTTAGACTATGACCTAGGCTTTTGGACCTATCTGATTTACTCTATGTGCGCATTTCCTTCTTTTGTGGGCCTGTATGTGATTTATATGCTATATGTGCTTTTATTTTGCTTTTTATGTTTTGAGGCCTGCTCGTTTTAGTCGCACATACAGTTTATCGTTCTGATTTATTCCGTTTGATATTCGTAGAAGATGCCGCCTAAGAGAACTTCTTCTAGAGCTACTTCTACTAGAGCTACTCCTGCCGCCACCGCTCCGAGAAGGTCGGCAAGGCGAGGTCGCGCCAGCACTAGATCGGGTGCTACTGCTCAGAACACCACTGCTACCCCCAATGTTACTTCTGCTACTCCGAACATCAGTCAGCTGATTGCGGAGCAAATTGCTGCAGCTATACCGGTGATTGTTGCACAACTAAAGGAGACACCAGTGCAAAATGCTGATTTAGGGTTTGAAGAACCTGAGATGCAAGATGTTGAAGCGGAAGGTATGGCGTCTGGGCGCGATGGCTCCGATGTAGGAAGAGCAGTGCACATAGGATCTGGTGGACCAAGAATTGAGATTGAAGATCCACCCCGAGGCTGCTCATATAAAGCCTTCCTGGACTGCAAACCTACTGAGTTTAGGGGCACTGAAGATGCAGTTGCCACCCTACAATGGTTTGAGAAGATGGAGTCTGTATTTGATGTATCAGGATGTGCTGATGAGAGCCGTGTTAAGTATGCTACCTATCTGTTCCAGGGTAAAGCCCTCACTTGGTGGAACTCTGTGAAGAAGGTTCAAGGTCGAGCTGCTGTCACCTTGATGACCTGGGAGAATTTGAAAGTTATGATGAAGAAAGAATATGTGCCGTCGTCTGAGACGCAGCGATTGGAGGATGAGTTTTGGAACCTAACTATGCAAGGTTCTAACTATCGTGGGTATGTGAACCGCTTCTATGACTTATGCGTCCTGGTTCCTCGTCTGGCTCGTACTGAGAACGAGAGGATTGAACGGTTCGCGAATGGTTTGCCGCAGACTATGCGAGACCATATTATTTCTCATCTTCCGGGTACACTTCAGAGCGCTGTTGATATTGCGGGTAGGTTGGTCGCTAGTGCAATCCGTGGTGGTACACTGCAGCCAGTTGTGAGTCGTAGGGATACTGGTAGATCTGCTAGAAGGGATGGAAGTAATTCGAGGAAGAGGAGCCGTAGCCATGACCAGAGGCCTCAACTTCCTCAGGTGTATGCATTGACTGGTGCTGGAACTGGTTATCAGGGTAAACACCCTAGGTGTGACACTTGTAATAGTGCTCATGCGGCTAACGTAGCGTGTTGGGTTTGTAAACGCTGCAAGAAGTTAGGCCACACGGAGCAATTTTGTAGAAGAACTGTTGGAGCATGTTATGAGTGTGGAGATATGGGTCACCTTCGTCAGCAGTGTCCCAAGCTTGTATCGTCTACTTCCCATCCTACTCCTGGTGCTGGTACTAGTGCTAGAGGAAACCCTGCAAAGAGCCGAGCTTTTGCTATGGAATCTGCGGAAGCTCATCAGGATCCTACCGTAGTTACTGGTACATTTCTTGTTGACGATTATCCTGCTTTTATTCTATTTGATTCGGGTGCCGATAGAAGCTTCATTTCTAGTGACTTTCGCCCCTTAGTAAACCGTGCCTCTAGTCTTTTAGAGCCTGCCTATGAAGTAGAAATAGCTGATGGTAGATGTGCGTGTGTTAAGGAAGTTATTCGCGATATCTCTCTCGTTTTAGCCGATATTCCTTTTGCCATCGACCTTATTCCTATGAAACTCGGTAGTTTCGACGTCGTAGTCAGTATGGATTGGTTAGCGAAGCATAAAGGAGAGATAGTCTGTTATGAGAAGCTTATTCGTATTCAGAAGCCGGATGGAGATCAGTTGATTGTACACGGAGACAAGGCCGGGAAACGCCTTAAAATTATTTCTTGTTTGAAGGTTCGCGAGTACGTCCGTCAGGGTTGTTCTTTGTATCTTGCTCACTTGGTGAAGAAAGACTCTGCGATAAAGATTGATGGTGTGCCGATTGTTCGCGAGTATTCTGACGTTTTTCCAGACGACTTACCTGGAGTCCCTCCCCAGAGACAAACCGATTTTCGTATTGATCTTATTCCTGGAGCTGCACCTGTTGCTAAAGCTCCGTATCGTTTGGCTCCTTCCGAGATGCTCGAGTTGTCGAAACAAATTCAGGAACTGGTCGATAAGGGTTTTATTCGTCCTAGTTTCTCCCCGTGGGGTGCTCCTGTTCTCTTTGTTAAGAAGAAGGATGGCTCCATGCGTTTATGTATTGATTATCGGGAGTTAAACAAGTTGACTGTGAAGAACCGTTATCCCCTTCCTCGTATTGATGACTTATTCGATCAACTTCAGGGTTCTTGCTATTTCTCTAAGATCGATCTTCGCTCTGGTTATCATCAGTTGAGAGTTCGAGAAGATGATATACCTAAGACTGCTTTTCGTACTCGGTATGGTCATTACGAGTTCATGGTGATGCCGTTTGGTATGACAAACGCCCCTGCAGCATTCATGGAACTAATGAACCGTATTTGTCGCCCTGACAAGTTCGTTATCGTATTCATCGACGACATTCTTATTTATTCCCGAAGTCGCAAGGAACATGAAGAGCATTTGCGTCTTGTTCTAGAAGTGCTACGAAAAGAGAAGTTGTATGCGAAATTCTCTAAGTGCGAATTCTGGTTATCCGAAGTTCAATTCCTTGGCCACGTGGTTAGCGCGAAGGGTATTCATGTTGATCCTGCTAAGATTGAAGCTGTTAAAAGTTGGGTTGCACCGAAGTCACCGACCGAAATCCGTTCATTTTTGGGTCTTGCTGGGTATTATCGCCGATTTATCGAGAACTTCTCCAAGATTGCTTCACCTATGACTAAGCTGACACAGAAGAGTGAACCATTCGTTTGGGGTTCCGATCAGGAGGAAGCATTTCAGATATTGAAGCAGCGGTTGTGTAACGCACCTATTCTTAGTCTGCCAATTGGTTCCGAGAATTTTGTGGTTTATTGCGACGCTTCGCACAAAGGTCTGGGTTGTGTGCTTAAAAGTTATAGCTTACGCTTCGCGTCAGTTGAAAATCCATGAGCAGAATTACACGACGCATGATCTAGAGCTGGGAGCCGTCGTCTTTGCATTGAAGATTTGGAGACATTATCTGTATGGGACCAAGTGTACTGTATTTACCGACCACAAGAGTCTTCAACACATATTCGATCAGAAGATGCTGAACATGAGACAACGACGCTGGGTTGAGTTATTGAACGACTATGATTGCGACATTCGCTACCACCCTGGTAAGGCGAACGTTGTTGCTGATGCATTGAGTCGTAAGGAAACCGTCAAACCGGTCCGTATTCGTTCTACGGTGATATCTATTCAGACGAGCTTGAAGGCTCGGATTATTCAAGCACAGGAAGGTATTATGACTGAAGGCCGTGTTAAAGAGGAAAGATTGTATAAGTTGGCGTTGGAACTAGAACCAAAGGAGGATGGAGTTCTGTATTTCCTCGAGCGTATTTGGGTTCCGGTTAGTATCCGTCAGTTGATTCTGGACGAAGCCCATAAGTCTAATTATTCCATTCATCCGGGTTCCGACAAGATGTATCACGACTTGAAAGATTTTTATTGGTGGCCGGGTATGAAACGCGAGATCGCCGAGTATGTTAGTCGATGTTTGACTTGTTCCAAGGTAAAGATTGAGTATCAGAAACCGTCTGGATTACTCCAACAACCGAAGATCCCCGTGTGGAAATGGGAGCGCATTACTATGGATTTTGTTACAAAGCTTCCGAGATCTTCGAGTGGTTATGACAGTATCTGGGTTATTGTTGATCGTCTGACGAAGTCTGCTCATTTCCTACCGATTCGCGAGAATTATCCGATGGAGAGATTCGTACGTTTATATATTTCCGAGATTGTAGCGAAACACGGTGTTCCGGTATCGATTATTTCCGATCGGGATGCTCGTTTCACTTCTCGATTTTGGAAGACATTTCAGACTGCTATGGGTACACGGTTAGATATGAGTACCGCTTATCATCCTCAGACCGATGGTCAGAGTGAGAGAACTATTCAGACTATGGAAGATATGCTACGAGCTTGCGCTATTGATTTTGGTGGTAGCTGGGATATTCATTTGCCGTTAATCGAGTTCTCGTACAACAACAGCTATCACACGAGTATCAAGTGTGCACCGTTTGAAGCTCTATATGGCCGTAAATGTCGATCACCTGTATGTTGGGCAGAAGTTGGAGATAGTCAGATATCCGGTCCGGAGATTATTCAAGAGACCACTGACAAGATCTTCAAGATCAAGGAACGTTTGATTACTGCCAGAGATCGACAGAAGAAGTATGCTGACAAGCGTAGGAAGCCTCTCGAGTTCAGTGTTGGAGATATGGTATTATTGAAGGTATCTCCATGGAAAGGGGTTGTCCGATTTGTGAAGCGCAGCAAGCTGAGTCCGAGATACACGGGTCCGTTCAAGATTTTAGCCCGCGTCGGCCCAGCTGCGTATCGATTAGATCTGCCGGCAGAACTGAGCAGCGTACATAATGTATTTCATGTATCTCAGTTGAAGAAGTGCCTGGCTGATGAGACATTATTAGTTCCGCTTGAACAACTCCAGATTGACGATAAACTTCACTTCGTTGAGGAACCGATCGAGATCGTTGATAAGGATGTTAAGCGTCTGCGACGAAGTAAGATTCCTATTGTCAAAGTTCGCTGGAATTCCCGCTTTGGTGCTGAGTTCACATGGGAACGCGAAGATGAAATTCTGCGGAAGTATCCTCACCTTTCTCCCGGAAGTAGTACCCAGTAATAATTTCGTGGACGAAATTCTTTTTACTTGGGGAGACTGTGACATTCGCGAATTTCACGGTATTATTCTATCGACTCGTATTCGTTTTATTCATTTATATTCGTGTTTTGACCCTATTGTATTTCTTTTATGTTTATCGTATTCGTATTTTATGAGTATCGTATTTGTATTTTATGCGTATTTGCGTTTATCGGGTATATAGCGTGTAATTCGGATCTTTATGTCGGGAACGTATAGTCTAAAGTGCCTTTAGTATAAGTCTAGTATGCTCTTATGATAAGTTTAGGGGAATTATGCCTTAATAATATGATTAAGATTAACGTTTAAAAAGTATTTCATTTATAGTCTTTTCGGAAATTTTATTACGAAACTAGTCCTACGCGAGATTTTTATTGCAAGCTTAGTCCTCCACCAACATTTTGTCTTATCTCTACCAATAATTTTGTCTTTATCCTCTATTCCCTTCTTCTCCAAGTAAATTATACACACACTTTCTCTCTCTAAAAACACATAAACACACCACCTTCTCTCTAGCTTTTCCGACGATCCGACCGTCCAAATTTAGATCCGAGACCGGATTATTGATCACCATCATCACCTCTATCTATCCTCCAAGTTTCATTTCGATCAAGTAAGTATTTCTCCGTTTTGATTTTAAACTTTATTCCATTTTTACCCAAACACGTAAATATCACTTTTAACCGTCCAAACCGAGATTTTATTGAAGATTATTGTGTTATCATATTCTGGACATAGGGTTATGATTATAGATCATATGGACACTTAGAACACTCCAAAACCGATTTCTAATGTCTTTTTTTCGTGAAAAATTCCGTTATGTCACGTAATAAGAGTTACTTGCACGAAATTAACACCCCTGGTCACGTAATTCTGTTGTTACGCCCGTAAGTGTCATTTACGTGACCTATATATCACGTAACATCAACATATCACGTAACTCGGCCTTCATGCTCACGTAATTTTGATTCCATTCACGTAATTAATGCATGTTCACGTAATACCAAAGTACGTTCACGTAATTCTCCTTGTTTCACGAAATCATGATTGTTGTTCACGTAAATCTTGCAGGTTATTCATGTAATTCATTTCATGATCATGTAATTGGTTGCTCATGCATGTAATAGTTTCACTATGTCACGTGATGGTGTTTGTTGATCACATAACATGTTGATCCATCACATAATTAACATGCACATCATGTAAATTCATTTGCTTTTCACATAAATCTTCTTGTTTGTCATGTGGTAAGTTGTTTACCACATAATTAATTCCAAAACTCTTATATCATGTAATTCCTTCATTAGCACGTAACTTATCATTTACGTGACTTATAGTGCACGTAAGTATAAGGATCACGTATCTAGTCCGTTGACTTTCCGAAGCGTTTGTATTCCGTTATATCTATATCCCTTGGTTATTTTAAAACCCGTATAAAACGTTAATCATTAAGGCATAACCCTACTAGACTTAGAGATACTTAGACATATTTTATTTACGTGATGTATAGGGCACTTAGACATTGAAGCTTGACGGTATTGTAGTATTCCCGACATATAAAAGATTTGGATTGCTTTGCTATCTGTGAGTTATTCGTTGCCCTTTTTACCCTTTTTATATTTTTGGGCATGTTTAGCGTTAAATAAAAGTATTTATGGTATGTATGTATTATGGTATGATTATATGCGGATAAGTATGCTTTAGATGATCTCACCCTTGTACCGCCTATGTGGTAGTACAAGGCCCCGTATACACACCTGTTAACTTTGAGCCACCGGAAGTATATATAGCGCTATATGGGTCTAACAAACCCTCATTCTAATACGTTATTATGATAAGGGAGGAGCCCTGTCCGTATTAGTAATGTTACGACCGTTTATTATTATCGAGAACAACCTGGTTTGAGACACTAGGTGGGGTTAGTTGCCTTATTATTGTTATGGTTCAGGTGTACCTTATATTTCCTAAAGCTGTTATTTATCCCGTATGGTATTTATTTTATGATATGGTTATGTTTTATGAAATGATTATGGTACCGTATGGTAATAATCTGAATATTTTTATCGAAAGGTTTTATAAACTTCAAATATATTTTGAAATATCATTTTCAAAAGACTTATCTTCAAATCTTATCTTTTGGGTCAAAACTTATTGAAAACCTTTATTCTAAAATGTTTTTATTTACTATTGCGAATAATTCACCAACTTTATGTTGACGTCGTATTTTAACGCTTTTCAGGGATTTGAGGTTACCTATTTTGATGCTATGCGTTGTTTGGCTACTTGGGACTTTTTGCTGGAATTTATTTTGTATTGTAATTCCTTAGTTTCCCAAACTCTGTAGTCGTATTTTTATACTATTCGGATGACTGTAATAAGTACTTTACTTCAACTTTTTATCTATGTTGATGATGTTTGGTTTATTTATGTTTGATGTGACCTTGAATCTCTGATACCGTATACACTGCGCACCTCGGTTCCGCCATTTCTATGCGGGGTGTGACACTAGTAATAGCAGACATACTATCACAATGTATACACACAGCAGTCACAGGTTTTGGCCACAAAGGAATACCCTCTCATTAAGCCTCTTAGCCATTCTGCTTCTTCAGCAGCTTTATCTAGGGCTACAAATTCTGCTTCCATAGTTGATTTGGTATTCACAGTTTGTTTAGATGATTTCCATGATATAGCAGCCCCTCCAAGTGTAAATACATAGCCACTTGTAGACTTGCCTTCATTATGGTTGGAAATCCAATTGGCATCACAATATCCTTCTAACACTGGAGGATATTTCGAGCAATGTAACCCATAAGGTATTGTATGCTTAAGATATTGAAGCACTCTAACTAGTGCATCCCAATGATCTCTACCAGGGTTGTGTGAGTATCTACTGAGTCGACTCACGCTATATGCTAAATCTGGACGTGTACAATTCATTATATACATCAAACTTCCCAATACTTGTATATATTGTAATTGTGCAACACTTTGTCCTTTGTTCTTCTTTAGTTGAATCTTGGGATGATATATAACATGTGTTCCAATCACTAATTATGGGCTTTCCACATTAAGCGTAAATCCAACAACTTATGGATATATCATCTTCTCGATCAATAATAAAACTTGCTATTGTCATATTTCCATAATTCTTAAGGATATCAGTTGAATCAAAAACCATAAAGTTTACGGTTGTCACCATTTACCAGCAATTAATTTATAATTCATCACCATGGCCAATCGGGTTATCAACAAAATACAAACAATTTGCTTTAGTAAAAGTGATTCAAACATTTCAAAATCACATGCAAAATTACCAATCCCACCCAATAAAACTTAAACTTCGTCATGCAAAGTTTATCCCAGAATATTGCCTTTATACATAAACCATATGCATGATTTAAATATACACAATTATTATCCATTGCATATGTTAAATTAAGATTAAAATAAATAGTACATACCCGATTCCACCGATTCCACTGAGAAAGAAAACTTTCCAACACTAATCAACCGCAGATTACCGCATGACACTCTAGGCCCAATGTGAATTTTTCAGGTTTTTCAACGTGTGATTTCAACATGGTTTGATCCATCTTGAATTTCTGTTTAAGATTGTTAGGGAATATAAATGCGAAATACAACTTGTATTATACGGAATCGTATATTACAATTATCAGATTGAGGCTTGCAACAATATGCAATGTCCTTAAACAGAAATTCGTCCCTAGTACGAACTGTTTAGAGGATACAACAATCAAAATCAAGATAAACTTGATTCTATCGAATCTAATAAAGTTTATGATGGATATATGAAGAGAATTGATGTATGTGTAGATTATTTTTGTGTGTTTTTGATTATCTAAAACGTTGGAAATACTTCTCTATTTATAGAGAAACTTGTGCCTTTTCAAAAGGTCACAATGGTTCACTAACAGATGCAATTAGCGACGGTTTAGCGACGGAAACGTCGCAATGGTTCACTAACAGACGCAATTAGCGACGGTTATAACTGTCGCTAATTCTGTTTTTCTTTATATGTTCCAACATCTTATAGTGTCGAAGCATTTTAGAATCACTTACATTCAAACTATGAAGAAAATCCAGATATGATTCAGATTTCGAATTCAAAATACAACCTTAGTCGTGCATATCAAATTAATACTCAAATATTTACATTTATTAGAACGAAAGGAAAAGGAAATACGAAATTTTAGAGTAAATTATTTCCTTTTTAGGGGAAGGACAACAGAAAGACCAACTGATATCCCAAAAAGTAGTATCAGCAATCCGATAAAGTTGATCACAAGCGCTTTGGGACCTTTTTGCACGTGAAAAAGGAAAACCTCTATTAAGCCGATTTCAGCAGTCACTATTAGCATGAGAAATATGACCACACCAGCAAGAACATGCCATGGAGCGAATTTTGCCCGTGTCGCTGATGTCGCACCTGGGAACAAGAAGGTGATGAATCCCAATAGCACCTACATGCCATAACTATGTGCTAGCGGATAGGTAATGAATGGTTTTCGGGAACAATATAATACAAGATTACCTGAAGGCCGATAAGCAAATGGTAGAGAGGCCGATCCATGAATGTAAAGTGTACATATGTGGGACATTGATTTCATCATGAACCTTAAAGACTGCATAAATGCCCAAAATTCCAGCAAAAAGTGCAATCAAATGCAAAATCAGATGAGTTAATTTAAGCGCATATCTTGTTGCAGGAATCGTCTTGTATGTGAGAATTGCTGGTTCAAAATAGTGGTATACGTTAGCTTGTATGGGAAGTTAAGACTAGAAGTCAAGCATGTGATGTAAACTTATGAAATAACTATAGTTTTAAGAACATAGTAAGTCGAATATGAAATGATAAAACTTTTGTAGTCTGTTTACTGATATACCTATTGGGATAATGTATGTGTTTTCACGCGTGTTATGTCTTCTAGAGAATGTATTATTTGTCATTTATACGAGTTTCGACCAAAAACTAATCATATGACAAAAATGACTAATTTTGTTTCGTAAAATGACATAAGTACCTTTAATGGGCGATAATATAAGAAATGTATATTTCAAAGATTAAGGGTCGTTATTTGACATGTGATTTTTTTTTTGTCAAAAAGGAATATGACACATAATATGTACTTGGGTAACGTATACGATAGTTTTAATATATAGACAACTTTCGTAAAAAGAAAGTTGAATATTTTGGTGGCTTCGGAATATGATTGTAGTTTAGTAATCCATTTCTTACCTTCTCCGGAGAAAAGAATGAATCCAAGTACTGTGAAAAGTATATGCAACTGCAAAATAAAACAACAAAAACTATTTCAACTAGTGCAACATCGACATAATCAAAACCTCGAACACATCAACTCGTTAAAACTTCAAAAAAGTATATAAACAATATGAAATTCATCATGTTTTTCTAATGCGAAACAAAACATATGAAACATTTTAAGACTTACATTAAAAATCTTGAGTTTTGTATCTGATCTGAAAGCAATACCTCCCCTGAGGATGAAGAGCCAATACAACACAAGGGTAACAATCGATACTACTAATAAATGTGCAAAAACGGTCACTGGAAACGCTGACATACGATAACCCAAATGATCGGTCACTGGAAACGCTGACATACAATGACAACATATCTAAGTTTGATGGTTTTTAAGAAAAAACAAAGTTTATTATATATAATGAAAAATGAGTAAAAGTTTATTGTTTTTCTATTCGATTTTCATTAAATATTTCACGCAAGATAATATATAAATATTAAACACATTATATAATTGGTGTATTTGAGTGGTTTAAAAGTTGTAGGCTTGTAGCTATAAGTTTTTAATTTTTTTCTTTATTTCAAATTTTTCTTTTAAAATAAAATCTTGAAACCTTGTTACCAATTCATATTTCATAAGAATAGACCTTTTATTTTTAAAATTAAAAGTTTATAGCCACTAAATATTACTAAAAGTATTATATTATTATTACATATTATGCAATTAATACGTAATGATTCATTTATTGCTAACAATTTCTTTTATAAAAAAAATTACTATTGCATAAATATTATATGCAATTCAATTAAAATAAAAACATTATTACATATTATCCAATGAATACATAATGTTTCATTTATTGCTACCAATTTCATTAAAATAATAATAAAAAAAAATCTAGTATCGAATGCAACCGTTGCGGTACGATACCCGTTCGGTACCAATATTATGGTATATTTGCTCACTCGTAATTACTTAAACCTTAAACCGTTAACCCAAATTAAAACCACAAATGAGGTACACTCCCTCCAAACCTTAAAACTCCATACTCATATTTCATACCGGATGTGAATCACGGGGCCGATCCCGTATTTACCGAATTAGTGTCTTCGTCTCTCTCAGCATTTCATGTCACCGCCATCATACAATCGACAAACCATCACCATATCACATCATCTCGCACTGTTCTTTAAGTTTAGGCATAATATCAACATTCAAGAACCTCCCGTTCGGACAACATGGGTGTGTTCGAATATAGACCGCAATAAGATCAAAATAAACTGACTTCACCAAACCAGCACGATTTTTAATTTCCAGAACTATGTTGAACTTTCAAACTCAATATGAGGCCTTTTGTTAATGTGTATTCTCTTGTGGTTCTTAATACCATATTGATCAATATGTACACTTTTGAAATTGAATTTGAACTTTTGTCCTTTCGCTACGTATACAATAAAACTGCACCCCAGATACGTTATAGTGTAGAAGGATTAGTTGGGTATATATATGTAATCTTGCTCCTACATATACACAAATGTTGCAGTCACTGTCGCCTTGAAAAATAAAAACATGCCATGAAGCGAAATTGTATTTGAACTGTTGGAGTCACTCTGTTGCCATGAAAAATATAACCACGGCAATAGAAACATGTCATGGAGCGATTTTTTTCTCGTGTCGCTGTCTCGCGCCAATAAAAACATGCCATGTAGCGATTTAGTGTGAAGGCTAAGCTCATGATTGACATGTACAAAAACTACACGCTAGATACAAAACCTCGGACCCAACATCAAAAGAAGGTTACGAGTAGAGTATACAACAAAAACAACCAAGTTGTCTCAGCAAAGTGAATGAGAGAAATGGAAGAAGCAGAAACTCGTAAGATGAAGGTTTTTGAAGAAGGTTGTCAATGAGAAGGAAATTGTTGGGGTTGTTCGGATCTTATAGTCAACGTTGTATCACTAACCTAGCGGAAATAGATCAATGATTATCTAGCGAATATGTAACCGTCGGAAACGAGATCAAACCAATGATAATTGATAAGATCGGACCTAAGGAAGACTATTCGGATGATTGTTTAGACTTTACTAAACGATTTGGAACACAAAGAAAACGGCAGCAGCAGTTCGGCACACACACGAAAACCTAGCAAAAACCTTACGTAATGCTGAACCCTAAGCTGATATATATAGGCCCAGCATTTCATTCGTACGAATGTGATCTCATTCGTACGAATGGCATTCTATTCGTACGAACCATATATCGTTCGTACGAATGAACCATATCAATAAACAAACTGTTTAACTTTCTCATTCGTGCGAACCTAATCTTCATTCGCACGGATATCATCCTTACCTTATCCGTGCGAATGAGTTTGAATATCATTTAAACATTTCAAAAACACAGATTTGATTAATTCATAACAACGTAAACGTTCTAGCTTATAATTAATCAAACATTCAATATAGATATTCAACCAAACAATATAAAGACTGATATAAACGTTAATTACATACGAATCTAGTCACTACATAAATGCACCTACAAACTCCCCCTAGGAACTAGATTCTATGTCGTCAGTCTTCAAAAATATCTGCTGCTTCCCAAAACACTTCTTTGATCTGCCCTCTTATGCATGAATCTTGTGAATAAAACATACACGTACAACCTTGTTGAAACGCGACGCTTGATCCATATCTTTGACGTCGCAGAATATAGGTTGCAGATACAAAGAGTAGATATCATCATCTGTTAGATTTCTAATCCACATCGGATCAAAAATTCGCACAGCTTCCCAAACACCTCTGTGCTCTAACACGATTACAGCTTCAGTGGTTCTATAATCATAATACCACCACTTGAAGCTTCTCCAAAATCCAGTCTTCATCTCGCGAAGTGGAATCTTTTCCATCACCTTTGGCGCTTGATACGTGACACGCTTCACGTATTTTCCTGTTCTCCGATCTTTGGCTCTTGAAATCTTCGGATACTGAGGCCTGAGTAGCTTCCACTTATTTCTGAATTCAAATCTGAGCGTGTTCTCCAACCATCTTGCTCTATCATCTTTTTCACTGTATAGTAATTTAAGACGTGCCAGTTGCATCATATCATAATATGGCAACGTCTTCAAATCATGAACTCGATTGAAGTAGTCTATTCCTCGTTCTCTTTTCACAGCATAGACATTTAGATCCTCCAAGTACGCCCAACTGATTATTGGACCTTCAGTCTTTGCTCCCTTTAACGAGTAACATTTTGTATAAGCAGGTTGAGCATCTTGACGAGGTGGACGTATACAATCTTTCACTGCTTGACGCCATTGGGCTTTCTTAGCATCCAATTCTTCTTGATCAAACGTCGCTTGACTAGCTGCTGGATTGTTATTTAATTTCCGAGCAAGATCTTCATCGTCTACATCAAAAACTGCATCGTCTCGGAAATCATTAGCCTGATAGATAGGTTCAGTTGAATCAGCATTATGCTCGAACTCTATCTCTTCATCATCAGCATCAGAATCGGGAGAATTTAAGTCAGAAACAGATGCAGATTCGTCAGATGTAGCATCTTCAGGATTCATCGCGATTAATTCTGCAATCTGTTCTTTAGATAAGCTATGCATTATTTCTCCCTCTTCTAGATCGGGATCAATGCTGAACTGTATTACCCCCTGCATATCCAAAATGTGAGTTAAGTTGGACTTTTTAAACGAAATGGGAGTAATATCGTACTGGGATTCATTCTGTGGTTCTTTACCAGCTCCCCCAGACTCTGTGCGTTCACTATCTGCACCAGTCGGTTCAGCAGATTCATCGTCCAGTGCTTTGATTCTGTAAATTCCATCCACACCAGCTACCATCGAATCTTGAATTGTACTAGTGGCCGCCTCCAAATAGTCGATCTTATCTTTATAAATCTCCAATTCCTTTTTCTGTTCCTCTAGCATCAGATTTTGATCAGCAATCTTCTTAGCCATTTCTGCTCTCTCAGTTTCCCTTTGTTTCATCAGCTCAACCATTTTCTTCATCTCTTCATCCTGTGTCTTCTGCTTCATCATAACCTCCAATAGCAAGGCGTTCACAGTCTGGAGTTGAACAGACTCAGATATCGGCCCCGACGACGATCCACCTGCAGTTGGTGTTACCGTTGTGGCAGGTGTCATGATTGGAATGCTTTGCTGTGGCTGAGAGGTCACAGGAGGAGGAACTGGAGTGGTTGTGCTGGCAGTAATATCAGTGAGTCTCACATGCTTGAAACGTTTAGCGATTCTCCCTTGGACTATATCTCTCATTGATGCTGCTGCTTTCCGTTTCGGTACGGAAGGAGTTGCCTCAGCACTCACACTAACATCATCTTCATCTAGAGTATCAGTAGGTGGAGAGGTAGCAGAAACCACCTCCTCATCAGAATCAGGTTGAACAGGCACAACCAGATCCTCTTTCTCTGAATCACTGTCATCGTTTCTCCATTTCCTCTTCTTCGGGCAGATATACTCAGGATTTGCGAGATGTCCGATCAACTTTCTCTCCTTTGGTGTAGACTTTCCCTTGTATGTAAGCATGCGTGCCATCGTACTATCACTCATAACGTCCAGCTTGACGATATCTTCTTCATTCTTCTGCAAGTCATGAATCTTCGCATCTAAGATCATTTGCACGAATCTGGCATACATCAAGTACTTGTGCTTGTTCTTGAGTTCTACGTTCTCTATCATAAACTGCAAGACCATCGCCGAGAAGTTGAATGGAGCGTTCAGTGCCAGTGCGACAAATGCACTTTGAAGAGTCTCTCGCATCTGATCATGTCCTGCCTTTCTGGGACCCAGACAATGCTGTATTACGTGACACAGGTACTTGTATTGCACACTGAAACCTGACTTTGTGATCACCCCCTTCGTAATATCACCATCATAATGCATTCTCAACAATGCCCCTCTGACCTTGTACACGTCCAGATTTGTTGGCATTCTCGCTTCATCTCCGAATCCAACGACTTCTCTGATGACGTGCTCGTCAACCATAATGTCATTCCCGAGCACTTTACTATGTATCTGAACCTTGCCGTCTTGACGAACCGCCTTGGCATTGTTCCAGAAATCAGAGATGTGAGACAAGTAGAGCACTTTCTCGGTAGAAATCGCCTTGAGGATTCTTGAACGCTTCAAGAATCGAATAATTTCGACAAACTTCGTGGAGTGAGGTTTTGTTTCGTCGAGGAAAGCGCACATGTTGTTCTTTGGACCAATAACTAGACCAGTGCTTTGAGATGACGACGATTCAGCCATTTTCCTGTAAACAGAAACATAAACGTCGAGAAACAAAACAGTTAGAATTAAGATTCAAACGTTTTAAATATTTCTGTTATGGCCCATCCGTACGAATGTAGAATTTCATTCGTACGAATCAGTGTGTAACCGTACGAATGAGTCATTCAAAACTAACGAATAACAATATTCTCATTCGTACGAATGAGGATCCTATTCGCACGAATGAAATTTCATTCGTGCGAATGGAGTTCATCGTATCAGTTTGAATTCCAAAACCTAGATTCTCAAATCAATAACTTTTAGGTAACAAAATTACACCAAAACACTCGTATTACCCCGATGTACAAAACCCCTAACCCAAATACCCATTACAAACATGAATAAAGGTCCAATTTGATTCAAGTATTCTCGGGTTCAATTTCAACTATTAAACATTCAAATAAACGTTATACCTTTCGTGGTATATATGATTAAGATCGCAATCAAAAGTTACACAAGAAAATCAGATTCAAAAACTCGTTTATGCACTTTGAAAAATTTAGGTAAAAATCTCTTGATTCGGACGAATGAGTATTGAAACGTGAATAGTCCAAACGAATGACAGAAGTATATATAGGCATCTCACGTTCGTACGAATGTGAAATACATTCGTACGAATGTGATCATATTCGTGCGAAGGAGAGTTTTGTCTCAAACTTTGATTTCCCTCTGATTCGTGCGAATGTCTTGTTCCTGCGTGCGAATGGACTTTACCTTCGTACGAATGTCGCTGAAAGATTAATAACCTTCTTGATTTTCACTTATCTTCATAACTTAAACATTCAGTAAACGTTAAACACATGAAAATTATCAATCCATCAAAATAAAACGTTTAGCTCAAATCAGATATCCTAACCAAACACTTTATCAACGTAATTCCAGTTTCACTTTTAGATCTTGAGTCACGACAAGTAACCGTAAAACTAACAAAAATAAAATTAAAGAGAAACTAAAACTAAAAATTAAAATCTTTTTGTACTTTTCTGTTTTGATAAATCAAAGGAAATTTTAACTATAACAAACTACTGAAATAACAATTAAATAGAACTGAAATTTTCACATTCTTTTTGCGTTTTTCGAATAAGGGATCAGACTGATACTGAAACATAGCATTGTCATTCAATTTTCGTAGTAACAATTAACATATCAGTTGACGATTATTGGTATATTTGTCCTCTTAAACTTAAACAAACATTCACTTGACACTTTTTCTTTCAAAATGGTTATCTCGCTAAGATCTCCCAATATTTTGAACATAGAAAACAACACACATTTGAATTTTAACAGTCATCAAAATTTATATCATAATTAGAATTGCAAGTATGTTTGTGTATTTGTCCTCTTAACTTTTCAGCCTTTTCAATTCTATTTTCACAAACATCAGATGTAATATCATAATATTTATTTCGTATGTCAGTATTACATCAACTACGCATGCAATAAGGGCCAGTGATTCTTGATCGTTGAAACAAAATATCACTCAGAGAATAAGCGCTTCTTCAACCTTTATTTGGAATAGCCGAGTTATGATCTTCTTTCGACCTTATAACTCTGTTCATCCATCAAGGTATTTGTGAAGTCTTTAGGTACTTCTTCACCCTTTATTTGGAATAGCCGAAGTATGATCTTCTTTCGACCTTATACTTATGTTCATCCATCAAGGTATTTTTGAAGTTGTTTCTTATCTCTTATTGCGATTTTTTTTTTTAATTTTTTTAATTTTTTTTTTTTATTTTTTTATTTCATTTATCTTGATCAAAACATTCAAGAATGTTATCCCACAATCACTGGAGTGGCCCTTAATTGCTACAAAATATTACTGACATACTGTATTTATTTTCTGATATTACACCTAATATTTATTATTTTCGAATCAATCCAGCGAAAAGCCACAAACACTACAAAACAAAAGCTAATTAAAATACATTAAACATTTAATTTCGACTGCTTTGTGTTGTTTTCAGTGTTCTCAATTGTTATTGATCTCCAGATATCATTTAGACAGTCTTTGAGACATATCCATAAAGATTTAAATTAGATTTGATATCTGCGACAACCAATTGAAAAATGATTCGTCAAGTTTCAGTGAGATAAGTCTACCAATATATCCTACAACCGACATGTTTAAACATTACGTTCAGCATACTTTTGACAATTTACATGTTCAGTTTTAGCTCAGTATTTCCTCACTTCCCCGTTCTCAGGACGTTTTTCTTTCAGAATGTGGTCCAAAAGATATGATGCAGATGAATAGCTTCTAACTTGTTGGTTTAAAGTTTCAAAACTGATTTTAACAGAAGCATTTTCACGTTTAAGAGTATCAATATCTTTTAAATATTTATTGATCGAGTCCTGTTTGTTTAACAAAGCTATTTCCAAATCACTAACTTGTTTTGCTAAAAGTTTGTTCTTTTCTGAAAATAGTTTTTCATTTCCTTTAACAATTTTGTTTTTACGAAGTTCCTCAACAAGATAGTTATTTTCTTGGCTAAGCTCATTTACTCGTTTGTCTAAAACAAAACAGTTAGAACAGGAAGTAATTTTGGTTTCAGATTGTACCTTAGAAGATTCTGCAGTACCAGCCATCATAGCAAACTCCCTTTTGGACACTGGTGCTTCTGATTCTGCCGAAGATTCTTCAGATGATTCTTCAGATGTAACAGACTCCTCCCCGTCACTTTCTTCATTCAGATTCAAAATCTTTACAACATTTACTTCAGCATCAGATGGATTGGTTTCAATTTGAATTCCCCAATCCAAGCCTTCGTCAGATTGAAAAACCAAGGCCTTAACATCTGAGTTCTCAGTACCAGTATAGGTATTCGAGCCAGTCGTCACCAAAGCCGTATTCTTGTTTGTCTCAGGAGCGTTTCTGTTCATATTCCTGTTTGGCTGATCTCTGAATGGATTCTGAACTGTTCTTGGTTGTTTTGGCTTTTCACAGTTTCGAGCAAAATGACCCTTCTGTCCACAGTTGTGACAAGTAATCGCTGACATGTCGAAGCCATACTTAGTTTCCATGTTGGCTCCGATTGGGTTACCAGTCTTTTTCACATACTCTTTAGCCCTCCTGACGAGATTAGCGAAACCCCACATAATGTCGATTCGTTCCATCTCATCACGATCAATCTGTTCATAATCCTCCCCAGTTAAGTGTATATTACCAATTTTACCCTGCAGCAATTGGTCATAGGATCCAACTAAAGCACTCAGCATAGCCATATCTTCATTTACACTTTCAACATTTCCTTTATGAAAGTGCTCGATCTTCAAACTTGTAAATGCTGATTCTGAAGTAGCTTGAGCTTGTGACTTCTGAACCGGAGTACTATGACTTGAACTTGAGTTGGAACACCCTGAAGTTCCTGAATGGGTTGAGGCGTTAGCAGAAAACGCTGTCTTCAGTGGGGCATGAGTAGGAGTGGCTGGAGTGGGATCAGCATAGTACAGTGAGGGATCTTGAGTGTGTCCCTTTCTTTGAGCACGAAACTTATCATCCTGCTCCTTCTCTCTTAGCTTTGTAAATAAATCATTCAAAGTTGTGCGAGCAAGATACCCACTTTCCTTTAACATCTCTATATATCCATTCCAGCTATCTGACAAAGCATCCGCAAAACATTCTACCCTCTCTGCACCAGTTGTCTCTACCGAATATCCGTTCATCTCACTAATCAAATGCTGAAAACGTATGATAAGGTTGAACAATGATTCTCCTTGTAAGCAAGTAAAGTTATCAAATTCCTTCTTCAATGCTCTTCCCTTCATTGACTTCAACTTGTTGTTTCCCTCACAATCCAATTCAAAAGCATCCCATAACAGTTTTGATAACTTGTGAGTCTTGTATTGATGAAACACCGATCTAGGAATAGCCTGACATAAGTGAGAATAAGCCTTTTTCTCAATATCGTAATTCTTCCTTTGTTCTTCTGTATATCTATGAACGGGAATAGGATCTCCATTTTCACTAACTGGTTCATTATATCCATTTTGAATCATGTCCCACATTTTTGAATCCAATCCTTGGATGTGAATTTCGAAGCGAGGTTTCCAGTGTGGGTAATCGTCCATTGAAATAAGTTTCGGAACCTTGTTAATGCTTCCAGTTTCAGCGTCATTGATTAGCATTTCAGACATCTTAGTGTTGGTACTAGCCATCGCGTATTCCATCTAAAATTTGAAAAATTAAATCTGTTTCTGGTTCGTGCGAATGAATTACTGCTACGTACGAATGAAAGACTTGATACGTACGAATGAAGGTGATTCGTACGAATGAAACAGGAAACCTAAGCTCTACACGAATGAGTGATTCGTACGGATGAACTGACCGATTCGTACGGATGAAATTCCTATTCGTACGAATGAATTGAACTTTAAATTTTTAGACAAAACTTAGATTCGCACGGATGAATTCCCTATTCGTGCGAATGAGACCTCTATTCGTACGAATGAAAACTGTCAAGAACTTGGTTCGTATGCGCCGTGAAATTTTAGGGTTTTGCAAAAAACTCGATCTACAGGTCGATTTTCTAAACCAAAACGATTTCTATTTGCCCAGATCTTAATCTAAACGACTCGGAAACGTTCTAAGACAATAAAAACAAGGTTTTTAACGTAAAATTCCAAACTTTAAGAAACAATCAAAAAATCTTAAGAATCGCTAGAAGAACGTTGATTTCTACAACCAACGCTCTGATACCACTTTGTTGGGGTTGTTCGGATCTTATAGTCAACGTTGTATCACTAACCTAGCGGAAATAGATCAATGATTATCTAGCGAATATGTAACCGTCGGAAACGAGATCAAACCAATGATAATTGATAAGATCGGACCTAAGGAAGACTATTCGGATGATTGTTTAGACTTTACTAAACGATTTGGAACACAAAGAAAACGGCAGCAGCAGTTCGGCACACACACGAAAACCTAGCAAAAACCTTACGTAATGCTGAACCCTAAGCTGATATATATAGGCCCAGCATTTCATTCGTACGAATGTGATCTCATTCGTACGAATGGCATTCTATTCGTACGAACCATATATCGTTCGTACGAATGAACCATATCAATAAACAAACTGTTTAACTTTCTCATTCGTGCGAACCTAATCTTCATTCGCACGGATATCATCCTTATCCGTGCGAATGAGTTTGAATATCATTTAAACATTTCAAAAACACAGATTTGATTAATTCATAACAACGTAAACGTTCTAGCTTATAATTAATCAAACATTCAATATAGATATTCAACCAAACAATATAAAGACTGATATAAACGTTAATTACATACGAATCTAGTCACTACATAAATGCACCTACAGAAATCAGCCGTTTAATTAGTTTCAATAAGTTATGTTGTTTAAATTTGCAGATTGAATAGTTGTAGAAAACGGGCATATCTCATGTATTACAAGATGATGATAGAATTGCCAATTTCCTACAATGAATGGAGAGGTTATTATGTCTGAATTTAGCAGATTTTTATTTCCTCTTATCTTACTTTTTATATGCTCCACAAATCTATCTATCTATGTATAATACTAAAACAAAACCTATGTAGACATCTTATCATACCGACACATCAGAAAAGGGAAAATGCACTGGGTGGTCATCGTACTACCTCAAAAAATCCGTATAGGTCATTGAACAAAATTTTCGTCTATCTACATCACTATACCGCAAGTAACCTTTTAAATTATAACCTTAACTTTAAAAAACCGTTTAAATAGATCAGTTTGGTGACTTGAAACCTGTTGGTAACCGCCACGTCATCGGTTTATAACTACCACCCAAACATTCATCATCTTCCTCCTGCAAATTCCATCACACATTCATCATCGATTCAAATTCTGGACTCATCGATTCAAATTCTATCCTTAATACAATATAACATTGATTAATGAAAAGTCTTAAATTATAATGAAATTAACTATTTTAATAATTGAAGATGGGGCATTGGGCAGGTGTGGTGTAGGAAGTCAGGCGACATCAAATCGATTTCAGTAAGTCTCCTTCTTCTCTACAAATTCTATCATCTTCCTCCTACAAATAAACAAGAGTGTTTGGATCGATGAGTCCAGGATTAATTGCTGCAGCTGCATTTATTCCCTCCAACCCCATAAAACTTCTCCTCTAATTTTCCCTCTAACCACCACCACGCGCCGCCGTATCTGGTTGATGTTATCATAATCAAAAATTGGGGCAGACAGACAGAGTTTGACAGAGTGGAGTGAAGCGAATTTGATGATCGTGAAGCGAATTTGATGAATTTAAGGTTTAATTGGAATTTGATTGATCGGATTGATTGACTGATTTAGGGAAATTGGAGTGTGAGTTTTGTGTTTTTGATTATGATTGTGAAATTAGGGCAGACAGGGTTTCAAGAGAGAGAGAGAATTAGTGGAGGTTAACCTGTTGATCGGGTAAAAATGGTTCAAATAACAGGTTATTTGCGGTATAGTGATGTAGATAGACGAAAATTTTGTTCAATGACCTATACGGATTTTTTGAGGTAGTACGATGACCATCCTATGTGTCATTCCAAATTGCATGTCTCTTTCGGTTTTCCTCCAGTTTAACCTAATTTCGCCACAATCGATGCTACTTAATCGCCGTCACAATAGGGTTTTTAATTTTGATTTGCTTGATCGTTATCAAATTCACATTATTCTATTTCAAAGACAGATAAACGATTTTGGAACTCATTAAATTATCCTTTATGTTTTATAATTTCATATTAGTATGTTTATTATCCGTTTGATCATTTCCCTCTAGGTATTTCACTCATTTGCGTTTATAAATGTATATCTAGGAAACGTTTTAGTTCTTCCTTTTTTATTCACAATCTTCTCTGTACGTGAAAATTGATTTAATTGATGAATGGTGTTGTTATTACTGCCAACCATTTATGTGCCACCATTGTCCACTATTCTAATTGTGTATCTAATCATTGTTAATTTTGTGTCATGCCCTTTCACTTTCTATATCTCTATTGTATATGGTGTTATGTTCTTCGATCTTGTCATCTACTTTATTTTAGTTAGCTCTTTACCCCCTCAAACTTAGGGGGTGTTTGTTTAGGCTTATTAAACGGGCTTATGAGCTTACGTAATTTTTCATAAGCTCATAAGCTCATTTTTTCCGGCTTATGAGCTTATGAAGCTGAGCTTATGGCTTATTGAAAGTTATAAGCTCAATTTAATAAGCTAATAAGCTGAAAAAAATGGGCTTATGAGCTTATGAAAAATTACATAAGCTCATAAGCCGGTTATATAAGCCGAAACAAACACCCCCTTAGTGCGGATACATGCCTTTGTTCAGTTTTTCTGCCTCATCGATGTTAATGAGTTATAATGCTTCAAATGTTTTGACCATGACGTACTTGATCTCCTACTTGTAAGAGCACCCGGAGTGATAATGAGCCACAATGTGGGTTGTGGAGGTTGTGGGGAAAAAGGTGATGACGTGGCAGTGAGAATGTGGGTTATGAGATTGTTGGGTTGGTATGATAAGGAGGGTTGTGGAGGTTGTGGGAGTTGTGAGACCCAGTTTAATATTTTTTTTTTTTTTTCTTAAAAGATTTAAAATAAAAACACAATACAATTATTAAAAAAAAAAATACAATACAATAATTAAAAAAAAAACACAATACAATAATTAAAAAAAAATTTCAATACAATAATTAAAAAAAAAACACAATACAATAATTAAAAAAAAATTACAATACAATAATTAAAAAAAGCTAACGTTGTCGATAGTTATCCGGAAGTGTCGAAATGTAGGCCACGAGTTCCTCCCGGAGTGCGTGGTGTGTGGGCCTGTCTCTAACCTCTCGGTTAATCCGGATACGTTTGTTGAATCTCTCGTTAAAAGTTCTCGGAATGGGTACCGGAGGAGCATACCATTCATCGGCATCGCATATCGACCGTCCGTTGTCTTCAACGATCATGTTGTGTAATATAATAGCCCCATACATAACTCTTCTAAGTTTCTTCATCTTGTAAAATCTAGCGGCATGTTTTATAATACCCCAACGACCTTGAAGAACACCGAATGCCCGTTCGATATCCTTTCTCGCACTCTCTTGAAAACGTTTGAATTTTTGGCGAGGTTCTTCAAATGGGTACGAGAAAGCTTTAACAAATGTCGACCACTCCGGATATATACCGTCTGCAAGGTAATATCATATAGTGTACTGGTGGTCGTTGACGGTGAATGTGTAGTCCGGGGATGAGTCGTTGAGCATATCATGAAACAACGGCGATTGTTTAAGCACGTTGATGTCGTTGTTCGACCCGGCGACACCGAAGTAAGCATGGCATATCCATAGATCGTACGAGGCAACAGCTTCCAACATAACCGTTGGATAACCATGGTCACCTCGTGTGTATTGCCCCTTGTATGCATTTGGACATTGATCCCATTTCCAATGCATACAGTCTATGCTACCAAGCATACCCGAAAAACCGTGAACCTCATCGTGTTTTTGATATAAACGATAAACATCATCTTGTGTGGGGGCTCTTAGATAAACGTTTGTATACAGATGGATTACACATTTTAAAAAATTATCTAAGGATTCAGTTGATGTTCTTTCAGACATTTGTAAATATTCGTCGAAGGCGTCCGGAGTAATCCCATACGCCATCGCACGAATAGCCGACGTGCATTTATGCAAACAACTAAAACCCATTTTACCCGTTGCATCGGGGCGTTGTTTGAAATATTTAAAATAGTCGGGTATAGGTTCTACAGAGTAATTAGATATACCTTCGACTATTCGGAGAAGTAACGCCTTTTCTTTTTCGCCGGAGAAGTAATGTCGTACCACGTTTTCGTTTGCTTCGGCGCGATCGCGGTTGATATAACGCCTTTTCTTTTTCACCGTACGCCTAGAACTTTGCGCCTCATTTTCTTCCATCTCCAAAGCTTGTACCGACATGGCTAGAACTTGTAACAATTCGGAGTCGGAAGATGACGAATCGGAAACATCGTGATCGGTTGACGAATTCGAACTCATTTTTTGTATATATGGTTTATAGGAAAATATTGAGATAGGAAGAGATTGAGAATTGGTGTGATTTTTTGGTTAAATTGTGGGGGTATTTATAGGTGAATTTGGAAAAAAAAAAAAAAAAAAAAAAAAAAAAAAAAAATATTTGAACGGTAATAATACCGTTAGAATAAAAAAAAAAAAAAAAAAAAAAAAAAAAAAACTTCAAAATGAGCCGTTGTTGGCACAACGGTCGCTTGACAACGATGCCACAACGAGCCATATCGGAGTCATAACGGGCGTTGTGCTCGTTGTGAGTTCCACAACGAGCCCACAACCACCCCCACCCAACCCCCACCCCGGGTGCTCTAAGGAAACCAATAATTTTAAAGGATCATCAAATCTTTCTTCAATTTAGTAATGGCGCCGACGAGTTTGAAGACAATACCAAGTTAGATTTTGGCATGGTGCTTCTTGCCACCGATAAAGTCTTTGAAATATTGGTATACTCCAATCCATTTTCATCTCACATGTTGACTTTGTATATGTAAAGTCACTTTTTACTAGATTCTAATCTGATACATTTTTTAGGTGGCAATACGGGTTCGGGTTCATATGGGTCGATTTAGTTATGTACTTATGTTTTAACAAAGGTTAAGTAAACAAAAATCCAACACTTCAGCAAATATGAAAAGATAATTAGGATCTTATGCAAGGATAAAGTAAAACATATGCATAAACACAATGGAATCCGGAGTTTCAAAAAGGTAATTAGGATCTTATGCAAGCTATATTTACCAGAGATAATGAAGCATCTCAAAGGATCTACGGCGGTTGTCGAATTTATGGTCATTTTATGTAACAACTAACAACTATATCAAATGTTAAATGGCAGAATTGTAATAGGTTTTTACTCCACCTAAAAATTAAAATTATTTCTTGAAATAACTTTGTTTTATAATTTTAGCCATTGTGCATCGCAAGGGTAAAAGCCTAGTAAACCCATATTCTAAACTGATGAATCTTCTTCTGTCGAAACATGCATTTATTATTTTTTGGAATTGCTCAGATTCAAACGTTGTATATACGAATAAAATCCAAAGATGATTCAGATTCTGAATTCAAAATACAACCTTATTCATGCATATCAAGTACTCAAATCCTTACATTTATTAGAACGAAAAGAAAAGGAAAGACGAAGTTTCAGAGTAACACTATTTCCTTTTTAGGGGAAGGACAACGGAAAGGCCAACCGATATCCCAAAAAGTAGTACCAGCAATCCGATAAAGATGATCACAAGCGGTTTGTGACCTTTTTGCAAGCGAAAAATGAAAACCTCTGTTAACCCGAGTTCAGCAGTCGCTATTAGCATGAGAAATATGACCACACCAGCAAGAACATGCCATGGAGCGAATCTTGCCCGTGTTACTGATGTGGCACCCGGGCACAAAAAGGTGACGAATCCCAATAGCACCTACAGTCCATAAATATTTTTGTTTTTTTTAAAAAGCAAAGATATTATTAAAAACACTCCCAAAAAGGGACCAAGAGAACAAAAATTACATCAAGGACTACCCAAATATATATAAAGAAAGAAAAACCAAAAACCAAAAACCGTTAGTGGATAGATAATGAATGGTGTTTGGGATTAGAGTTATAGAAGATTACCTGAAGGGCGAATAAGCAAATGGTAGACAAGCCGATCCAGGAATGTAAAGAGTACAGATGTGGCACATTGACTTCCTCATGAAACTTAAAGACTGCATAAATGCCCAAAATTGCAGCAAAAAGTGCAATCAAATGCAGAATCAGATGAGTTATTTTACGCGCATATCTTGTTGTAGGGATCGTCTTGTGTGTGAGAATTGCTGGTTCAAAATAGTGGTATGTGTTAACTCGTACCCGATCATGGGAAGTCAAGACTAGAACTCTACCATGTGATGTAAACTTACGAAACGATTATGAAATAATTATAGTTTTAAGAACATAGTAAGTTGAATATGAAATGATAAAACTTTGGGATAATGTATGTCTTTTCACCCGTGTTGTCTTCCAAAGAAGGTATTTTTTGTCATTTATACGAGTTTCGACCAAATATTAATCAAATAACAAAAAACTTAAACTTTTTTGTAAAACGACAAAAGTAGTATATTATATGTTTATTTGTATCTTTACAAATATATTTATTTCGTTATTTGACATGTTTTTTTTGTATTTGAATAAATGGAATATGACACATGATACATACTTGGGTGATCCATACGATAGTTTTGACATATATGCAACTTTAGCTATATAAAAAAAAAGTTAATATTTAGGTTTCTATATTTATCTATATTTATATTTTTAATCGTTATCATTAATCTTTAATTTTTAATATATAATAAAAGATAAACCTTAAATGTCATATGACGAAATAAGGTTTCTTGAATAAGTTAATTTCTTCAATTTTTGGCCGATAGATCAGATTGATAATGTCAACAAATACTATTTTCATTTTTTATCTTTTTACAATGCATATTTACATTCTCATTCTACCTCTCCACTAGAAAGAAAAAGAAAAAGAAAAAATAGAAGATAAAAGATAATCATAATTTACTTATAAAATCGCTCAATTTGAACTTTGATTTATCTTATTGCTATTCTAAAATCTTCTAATCCAAAATATTAAAACATATGTATAAAGTAAAATTGTGTCTATTGTTATAACTATAAAAATATAAGCATAAACGTAATGATATATATATTGTTATACGTGTAACAAGTAACATTGTCTTCTAATAATTACTTATAAATGTAAATAAACATAAAGTTTACAATTCAATTTTTATGTATATTTGTCCACGTTATCGCGAGATACTAATCTAGTATTAAATAAAGTAAAACAAATTTTGTCACTTGTAATCACCACATTCTTCGTCAGCAATATTTTCATACCTTTTTTATTTACACTTAAACCCTTTAAAGATTGATAAATGTATTTTTTTAAAACCATTTTAATTGTTTAGATAATTCATAATTATTAGCGGGTATATATTTATTGGATAATAGATTTTTTATTTCTTTTTATTTTTTACTATTTTCATAATTATTACCGGATCTATATTTATTAAGTAATAAAAATAGAAATATCACAAAACTTTTAATAGAAATTCACAAATTTTTTAAATTAATCGATGTTATAACATAGATAACCTAATAAATAATATAAGGAATTTTTGAAGCGGCACATAAATGTTTTCCGAATTGTGACGTTTTCTAATTTGAATATAAATTTAATAATGGATTTTTTAAAACTGTCCTCACAAAATTACTTTTATACTATTAAATATGTAGGAATTAGTAATTTTTTAATTTTTTAAATTGCATATATTAGAAACAATTATTTTAAACATATAACCTATGAGCTATATGTAAAAGCGATTAAAGGATTAAATATAAATAATAAAGCTTTGTTGCTATGATTAACTTTTGTGCTATTATTATTTTTATATTATTGTTATTTTTCTTTTATATTTGTTTGTATTTTTAGTGTTGTTTTTGTAATTATTTGTAATTATTATTGTAAATTGTTCTTTTAAACAAATGTCTTTTCTAAATTACACTAGTATATTATACGACATGTTATATGATTGTATTTAGTACTTATTTCTTACCTTCTCCTGAAAAAAGAATTAATCCAAGTGCCATGCAAAACATATGCAACTGCAAAACAAAACAAAACAAACTACTTTAGCTTGTACAACAACGACATAATCAAAACCTCGAACGTATAGACTCGAGAAAACATCAAAAAACATATAAACCATATGAAATTCATTGAGTTTTTCGAATGTAAAACAAAACATATGATGTAATATATGTAAAGACTTACATTAAAAATCTTGTATTTTGTATCTGATTTGAAAGCAATGCCTCCCCTAAGGTTGAAGAGCCAATACAACACAAGGGTAACGATCGGTAGCACTAACAAATGTGCGAAGACAATCACTGGAAATGATGACATACGATAACCCATACGGTCATTAGCCATGAAATAAATGAAAATTGAGAGATTTGGGAATTTTACTGGTTTGGAAAAAGAAGTCTTGATGTATTCTTTAATGATAATGGTAATATTATTGTAAATATATATCATATTGTATAAATATTACAATATATAAATATTATATATATTATATGAGTTATGATCAAGTAGAAGCAATTTTACCAATAAAGAGGTATAAAAAATAATGAAATTGACAATTTGCACATCGTTCCATAACTCTTCCAAAGGTCATGTGAATATTATAAAAACCAATTTCACTCTCCTATTTATTGTATTATATTTTAGTTTAATTTAGTTTTATTATAAGTTGATTTATTTATATTTTTTTGTTTTTTATTTATTTATAAAGTTTAGTTTTGTTTAAGAAGTTTTGTGGTAACGACTATTTAAACTGTTGAATGTTTCAAAAATAATTTGAACTTGGTATATTTTACCTTTGATGATAGCGTTATTCAAGTTTTAGATTACCTTCAGGGCAACGATATAAAGTAAAGAGTTGTATCCAAAAATGTAGGATACAATTATTTAGATCGTAGTGAAGGTTATTATTAATGAACAACCTTTTTATGCATGTAGCATAACATCGGGAGCTATATTTATCAAAATTTATAAAAATAGGATGCAACAACTTTCTTAATTTGATGCAATAAAAAATTAACGATGATGCAAGAAATATAACGCAATAAATCTGTTAACTATGATCCAACATATGTTTAACTATGATGCAATGATTTAAAATTCGATTAACATCGTTACATCATTGCTTTACAATGATTCAAATAATTTAATTATCATACAACAAAATTATACATACGATTCAACATATTTTACATATATGATACAACAACTTTTATATGTATATACGATTATGAAATGACATAATATTAATTAAATGATATCAATGCATCATAGTTATAACTATATTATAATAAATTTTAACTATGATGAAACAAAACTATATATGCCTAGGATATATTTACAATTGACAAGTATGATCCAATACATTATGCATACAATATAATATATATATACATATATGATGCGATTGGGGTAGAGCCAAAACTATTTTTACATAGGAGCAAAGTTAAGAGTATTTATTAAGTTTATAAACTTTCATTGTTTACGTGGGGGCAAACTTATAACATTTTGATTTTATAGGAGCTGAACTTTTTAATATATCATAAATATAACTATTTTATATATTACGAAGAAAAAAAAGTTGTAGGACATCTGTCAACTCTGCCTCCATCCTAATTCTACCATGGATGCTGTAGATTATAACTTGAAAAAAAAAGACCAAACAAATTATTACTATTATTATTTGAAATTTTTTTGAATTGTTTTGAAAAAAAAACATAAAAACATTATCCAATTTTCTAGAAAATATTAAATGGAAATTCATAAAATAGAAAACACGTTCAACTTGAGTTTTTTCAAAAAAAAACTTTCAAGTAAGAACAAAAACTTCATTTTTCACCTTTAATACAGATTTTCGTAAAAACGTATTTATTATTATTTCCAAAACTTCATTTTCATCTATTGCAAAATGAAAACACATTCCTCCATCTAAACATGTTTACAGTATTTTCATTTACTTTTTATGAAATAAAAATACCTTTTATTTTCAAGAAAATAGAGACGGAATATTGAAAAACATTTTAGTATTATTTTTTCTAGGAAAATATGTAATTTAAAAAATATAATACTTTAAAAAACAATTCTTGTTTGTAAGAAAACTATGTTATAACCAGACACATTTTAAATAATATAAACTTTTTAATTTAGTGGTGTAATTTTTAAAAATATTTAGTTACTAGATCAAAGATTAGTTTTTTTATTATTTATTTAATTAGGTAAAGAAGCTATGTATTACTCAACATTTATTCTAATTTTAATCTTAATCTTAATCTTAATATATAATAAAAGAAGAGGTCTAAAATGATACATGACAAAACAATATCCATTAGATTAGTTTATAACTTTATTTAATAGTATTAGATTATTTTAATGATGTCATCATTATTAGTTTCATTATATTTTTATTTTAAGTAATTTAACCCTTAGATTTAATAATATTCAAATAAAACTAATTAACTATTCTACTTTAAATAATCTAAAACTTATACTTTAAATTAATATATAAAAAAATACGAAACATATATCTTTTAAATATATACGCAGAAAATGTTTTAGTGTGAGGTGAGTTAACGAACATATTTTTAGTTTAAATTTGTGGCCTTTATTTTCTTTTCTAAACCCTTAAATAGTTGACTTGACTACAGTTAGTTGATATGGGGTTTAGTAGAGGTTTGATTCAATCTATAAAACATATGCATTTGCATATGATTTTTTCATATATAGCTCATGTACACATATATTGACTGCTTTTTTAACTTTATTTATTTTTTAGAAACAAATGACATAAATTTTGTGATGAAGTCGCTTACGTATAAACGAAACAACGTAACGTTTGCTAACATAAGTAATTTTGACTACATGACTAATTGTTTTCTATTAAACTTTCTATATTGAATATGTTATTTGTTTATCGTTATATTGTGTTTCGATATAGATTTCGCATATTACACGGGCAATAAACTAGTTAATTATAAATGACGCCAATCATTTTAAATATTTTCCCTGTCCCAAAATAATTGTCCCAAAGATAAAAAAAACATATAGTTTAAGAAAAACATAATTATTATTACTTTCTTTTTCTTAGTTTGTGTATAATGACAAAATTACCCTTAACTAATTAATTAATGTTTTCTATAAAATATGTAATAATAATTTTATCTAAGGGTAATATAGTAAAATTAGTTAAACTTTTTAATTATTTTTAATTATAGACAATTAATTTGAAACAACTGAAGAAAAAAAGATTAAAAAATAATATGGAATTAAGGAACTATAATATAATATTTGATTAAAACAAAAATAAATATATTATTACATATTATGCAATTAGTACATAACTAGAGGATTTCCCATTGCATTGCACGGGTTCGTTCTTATATGTATGTTCAGGCTGGTAACGATACACGAGTTAGATATACAGAAAGTTGTTTTCACCATCGTGTTCTTCCTTCTTGTTTGCTGATTTCATCTTTTGTAAAGTAAAATTTAAATTGTGTTTTCATCATCGTCTTCTCTCTTCGCTTCGGTGATAAACACCTAAAAAATGACTAAAACAATTAAAAAACTTTCATATGCAAATAAAACAAATAACCAAAAAATCAATCGTCGCACAAAAGATTCCGTATTTATCAAGTTTAAAGCTTATTAGATAATTTAGTAAAAATAAGCCATTTGTATTGTTTGGATAAGCCTATAAGCTTATGCTTATAAGTTAATTCAGGGTCCTCTGGTGAGGCTTTTTTTTAATTTAAGTCATCAAATAGCTTAGACAAACTCGCAAGTTTGAATATTTAAAATCACCTAGTTTCGTTGAGAAAAAACAGTAGATGAATAGATGATTTATAAGCAAAAGTAACATAGTTATGTGATCTTAGTATCTTATATGATGTATGACGGTCTATCTTTTGGACCCTAGTGTCATTGGGTGCTTAGCTTAGTCATAATTGTCTCGACTTCTTCCTAACGCTTTCTTCTGTGAAATTTCCTTTTTGTTTTGCAGTATTTTGTGCTCTGCAGCAGCGGCTCTGTGTGGCAAAAGAAATTTGTAAATATTCAATTATAAAGCTGTTTGCAATTTACAATATGAAGACTTACATCTTGGTAATTTTCTTTACTTGTTCCTCTGATGGAGGCGGTGGGACGTATGAAGCAGCATCAATGATCGCCTAACGTATTCAATTCATCAAAATCAATATAATGTGAGAATCTATCATTTGTAACAATATTCTTTGCTATTAGTACCTGTAGTTTCTCCACGGCATCCTCAATTGTACCCCTGGAAAACAAAGTATAAGAACGTCACATTTGGTTTGGCAAACACAATAATGAAGTAACATAAAACTAAATGAAGTGTATAGAGTTGAACTTCTGTGTTCTGGTTTCTATGGAGGAAATCACAAGATCTCCATCTTTGTTGATTCGATTCTTTTCCTGAAAAAAAACATACGATTTCCTTCAATTAGCATCTCAACAACGACGCAACTCTCCCAGCAATAAAAAGGTCTAAACTACGTAAACAACAAAAGTAACAGCTCAGTGTCACTATCCCTATAAAACAAATAATACAGTTGATGGCAGCAATCAGTGCCTAAAGTCACAACTATACTCCTAAACAAATCATATAAAAGTCTTCTAATTCAAAGTATCAGAACATAGTACATAACCAAAATCAAAAGCCACAAACACGAAGAAAAGCAGCAAATCGGTGTCACTAAACACAGATATTGGCGAAAACAGATATTGGCGAAAACAAATTGCGTTTTTTGTCACACCCCGCTAAAAGCGGAACGCAGAGTGTTCCAGTTAAAGATATCAAGAGTCAAGGATTACAACATTTACAACCAATAAACAAAACATCGGAATATATTAATCATGCCAAAGGTTTATCAAATACAATACAAAGTCATAAATGACCAAACGTCAAATACAAATACAAATCAATGTCATAAGGTGGATCATAAATGAATTTCATCAACATAGTGAATTCCAAATACAATAAACAGATGATCCCAAAATAAGAAAGGCATGATCAAAATAAATCCTCAAACTCCTGAAAAAGCGTTAAAAACGACATCAACACAATGTTGGTGAATTATTCGCAATATTTAAATAGAATTGACCCAATAAAAGATTTGATAAATATGATAAGTTTCAAATAGTATATCTTGAATCATAACCTAAGTGTGAGTATAGATACCTAGATTAAGCATACACTGAACCTGACCACATTGTATCCCCTGTCCTAAGGTGATGGTAAACCAAAGGTAATAATCATACGGTCATAACATCCACTCATAGGGATGTCCTATTGAGCAATGAGGGTAGGCCGATCCCATATAGATCTATATATATGTACCGTGGGCAATAAGCTAACAAGTGCATAAGGGGGGCTTAACCAAGCCTATGAACCATCTAATCTGAGGTGATACTGATACACTAGGCATACAAGATATACATTCATTTAAACAGTTCAAAATACGCTTTCCAGCCCAAAAATAGTAAGAGAAAAGGGGCTACGAATAACTCACAAAATAAGCTCGGCAAGAGATCGGGTAATAATCAATATGAAGCAAACAATCCGCCGCCTAAGTGCCCTAAATCAATAACAAAGTCTAAGTATCTCAATAACATAGTTCGGTTTAGCCTTGTCGGTTAAGTTTAGAGTTTAAGATATATTAAAGTATTCCAACGATTTCCAAATCGAGTCGTGATGACGGTTCAAGGTGACGATGTTCCGCGCCGATAGGGACGATAGGAAAATATCGATAATTTCACGTCATAATGACTATTAGAGAGGAATAACATTCCGAGCCGAACTTGACTAACAGGAACGTCGATTGAAAGGAATACTGTTACCAAAGTTTATTGAAATCGACCAAAGTCAACGTCGAAGATGTTGACTTGGTCAAAGTCAAAGATGTTGACTTGGTCAAAGTCAAAGTCAACAATTTGGAAGGAAAAGTCAAAATTAGAGATGTTGATTTAGAAAAGTCAAAGTCAACGATTTTTTTATAGAATGGAAATCAACTTTGACATTTTAAGAGTAAAAAGATTTTTATTTCAAAAATAAGGTAAAAATTGAGTTATAACGGTTTTAAAACGATTTGTTGTAAAACATAAGTAAAACGTTGGTTCAAATATTTCGATAATGTTTAATATTGCGGTAATGTCTTTGAGTCCAAAGACGGTATTTGGCTTATATAGTACTTTTATACATAATATATTACCGATATAAGTTTAAGGTTGCAATAAGTTACGAGTCCAAGTCGATTAGTAACGAAAAATGAAAGTTTTGGAGGTCAGACCCCTAGGTGCTGCGCACCTATGGGTAGGTGCTAAGCACCGGGCCATTTTCCAGATTTATGAAATTTACGTTTTAGCCGAAATCTGATTCGTTTGACGTTTGAGCGTGAAAGTGTAAACTGATCAAATGTTAGTTTAGGTTCATTTAGCATTTACCAAGTGTCATATATGTCTAAATGTGTGGTTTTACATATATTTATCATAAAATACGTTAATTTCGGTAATTAGCACATCTTAACATATTGTACCCGTTTTAAGTCCAAATTTCTGAGAACGAAAGGTGTTGGTCTAATATGTTAACCTAACCATTTTCAAGGCTTTAAACCGAAATTAAAGATAATGAAAAGAAGTAGTTAAGAGTTTGTAATGATTTTACCGATTTCACCGGCAAGACGTGTAGGTGTTGGAAACTTGCAAGGATTCGGAGAAAGGACTTTGATGGTGGTGGTGAGGAGGTGATAAGCTCCATAACATGAAAATATCCACCATTAGTCAAGGTCTTAAAAGAAAGGATGTAAAAGGATTTTCGGAGGAATTTACTTACCAAACTTGAGGTGGAGTTCTTCACCGAAAAGTAGCAAAAACTCCAATGGTAGTGGTAGTAATATGAGGAATGAAAAGGGCTTCCATTTACACACAATAAGAAGAATGTTAGACTTTCTCAAAAAGGAAGAAAATAGGGAAAGATTTGGAAGGTTCACTTACCAAACTTCTATAACGTTTTCTTCAAGGAATGTCACCGGAATTTCCCATCTTCAAGTATGTCAACGGAAGTGAGGCTTGATAAGACAAGGGAAGAAGATATTGTGTTAGGAAATTTCTATCATAGTGAAAGAAAAAGTAGGAAAAGAAGGAAAATAACCTTGGAAACTTACTTACCGAAAAGTGTAGAATCAAAGAGTGTTTGCAAGTGGTGACTTCTCCATTTTTCTCACTTGGATTCTTACTTCAATAAG
>CAJVGC010000001.1:69520024-69535666 GCA_910822075.1 Senecio squalidus | reverse complement strand
GACCAAGAGAAAAACAACGTTTACTTGTCCTTTCGGTACTTTTTTATAAAGAATGCATTGTCGGGTTGTGTAATGCACCGGGAACATTTCAAAGGTGTATGATGGCGATTTTTCAGAATATGTTGAGAACACTCCATGGAAGTTTTTATGGACGATTTTCGGTCTATGGAGTTCGGTTGATGGTGCTTGGAAAGTTGGATAAAATGTTAGCACGGTGTGAAGAAACTAATTTGGTGCTTAATTGGGAGAAATGCCATTTTATGGTAAAGGAAGGAATTGTGTTGGGGCACAAATTTCTAAGGCGGGAATAGAGGTGGATAAGAGCGAAGATTGAAGTGATAGCAAAGTTACCACCTCCAACGAATGAGAAATCGGTTAGGACTTTCCTAGGGCATGCGGGTTTTTAATAGACGTTCATTAAAGACTTATTCAAAAATCACTAGACCCATGACTAGATTGCTAGAGATGACACGAAGTTTGAGTTTCGAAAGAGTGTGTAGAGGCATTGAGTTATTGAAGAAAGATTGACGAACAGCACCCATTTTTCGCCAAATTGGGATCTTCCCTTTGATTGATGTGTGATGCGAGTAACTTTGCGGTGGGGGCTTATTGGGGCAAAGAATTGAGAAACATTTTAGGCCTATCTATTTTGCAAGCAAAACGTTAAATGAGGCTCAGCAAAATTATACTACTACCGAGAAGGAATTACTAGCTGTTTGTTTGCATTCGATAAATTCGTCTTACCTTGGTATTGAGTAAAACGGTGGTGTTCACGGACCACGTCGGCCTTGATGTTTTATTTCGAAGTTGGATGCGAAGCCGAGATTGATTAGATGGATCTTGTTATTGCAAGAATTCGATGTGGAGATCCAAGATAAGCGGGGTAGAGAAGATGTGGCGGCGGATCATTTGAGCCGTTTGGAGAATCTAGTCTTGGGGCTTTAAATGAGGAGGATATTTCGAGACACTTTTCCGGATGAGAGATTGGCGTTTGTTGGAAGGGTATTTTGTGAACGAGTCCTTGGTAGGCCGACAGTAGCTAATTAGCGGGTGGAGTTGTTAGTAGAGAGCTCACCTATCAACAACGGAAGAAGCTATTTTCGGATGCCAAGTATTATTTTTGGAGGAGCCGTTTTTTTAGGATGTGTGCCGATGGCATGGGTGAGGAGGTGCGTTTATGGAGCCGATACTAGAAGATTCTTGATGAATTGTCACCATGGTCCAACGGGGGGGGCATTATGGTCCATCGTGACGGGTAAAAAGGTATTTGAATGCGGGTTTCTATTGGCCTAACATTTTTAAGGAGGCACATACCTTGGAGAGGACATGTGACTCGTGTCAAAGGCAAGGTACAATTACTAGACGAGACGAGATGCCACAACAAGGAATTCAAGTGTGCGAAGTTTTGACATTTGGGGCATAGATTTCATGGGACCATTTAAACCGTCGAATAGGAATGTTTTACATTTTGGTGGCGGTGGATTACTTGTCGAAATGGGTCGAGGCAAAGGCTTTACCTACTAATAATCTAACGTGGTTATTGTACGAAGTTTGTTTTGTAGGTTTGGCATGCCAAAGGCGTTGATTAGCGATCGGGGAACCCATTTTGCAAATGCCCAAATGGAGAAAATTCTGAAGAGATACGGAGTTCAACACCGGTTTTCGACTTCCTACCACCCCCAAACAAGTGGGCAAGTCGAAAACACTAATCGGGCTATTAAGCGTATTTTGGAGAAAACGGTTCATAACAACCTTTCTTTGTGGTCAAAGAAACTAGATGAAGCGTTATGGGCATTTAGGACCGCTTACAAGACACCGATTGGCACCACTCCGTTTAAAATGCTATATGGGAAAACGTGTCATTTGCCCATGGAAATTGAACACAAAGCATATTGGGCGCTTAAGGAATGTAGCATGGATTTGATAGCAAGTGGTGAAACCCGATTCTTGCAACTTCACGAGTTAGACGAGTTAAGATGGAATGCATATGAGAATTCCGCTCTTTATAAGGCGAGGACTAAGATGGTTCATGATTTGAGAATTCGGCGAAAAGAGTTTAAGGAAGGGGACAAAGTGCTGTTATTTCAATCTAAATACAAGTTCAAAGCACCCAAATTAAAGTCTAAGTGGACGGGTCCGTATTTGGTGAAACGGGTCTTCTCGGGTGGTTATTTAGAATTGGAAACGGATGATGGCGGGTCATTCATCGTGAACGGTCAACGAGTGAAAGTCTATCGTGAGGAGGATGAAGAAAATGGAATGACGATGGAGGATGGGTTTCACCCATTCTAAGTGGAGAAGAATACCGAGGAGTCAAGCTAGTGACTCGAGCCAAAAACGAGCATTTGCGGGAGAAACCCCCGGTTTGTTGTATTTTTCATTTTCATTTTCATTTTTCTTTCCGTTATTTGCTATTTGTGTCGGTTTTATTTTAGGAGTTTTTCGTTTTAGTGTAGTTAGTATCACTTAGCTTAACATGAAAAAGGTAAAAAAAAAAAAAAAAAAAAAAGTGAGAAGCCAAGTTCTGAAGTCGGAATGCGCCGCCTGTCACCCATTGGCGGCGCATTCGACTGAAAGTCAGATGTTATTAGGATGCCAGTTAAAACAGACCAAACGCATCCCTCTTTTATTTTCCAACCGGCGCCTAAGGAGAGAAAAAACACACACATCGTTTGATTCATCGATTGCTCCATAAATCCTCACTAAAATCACTCAAATCAGCTAATGGGGAGATCGGTATGTCATTTCTAACATCTTTTAATCCTTCAATTTGATTTCAATTTTCAATTAGGGTTCTTAGGTTTAAGTAATTTGGGGAAAACCTTAGATTAGGTTAAATTAGGTTCTTATTTGTTAATTAGTTGGTTAATTAGGTTACAATAGGTTGATTACTGGTATTTTGTGTTTTGATTTCATGATTTGGGGCTGTTAACTAGCTGGTCTAAACGGGTGCTGTCGCCAGGCTGAATGCGCCGCCTGTCACCCATTGGCGGCGCATTCCAACTTCAGAATTTAAAAAAAATATATATATATATTTTTGTCTTTCGTTTTTTTTTATTACTAACATTTTGTTTGTATAGGGTAAACGTAGGGCAGTGACAGATGATGAGGAAGAAGTCGTGTACGAGACACATCGGGTTTACAAAGTGACTATGGCGGCTCGAATGATGAAAAGCGAGAAATACAGTTGGTTGAAGTGGCCCGGGGCCAATGAGAATAGAAAGATCCAATTAAACAATCAGTTGGCAATCCTCCAAAATAAGAAAGTGATACCGCCCCGGTTTTTGGATTGGGATCTTATGAACACTTTGGAGATTATGGACGCTTTGGAATCTCGTTTCATCACCAGAGTTGAATATAATGGGAATACCTTTGACCTACCAATTTGGAGAAACGTATTTGAAGTTAGGGAACCCGTTTACCGCGAATGGTGTTTGGAGTTTTATGCTAGCATAGAGATTGATGATTTTCCGGCAGAAGAAGGTAGGATTTTTAGTGCTGAAGTTGTTAAGTTTAGACTCGGGGGGCAGGAGCATCGGGTTTCGGTGCCAAAGTTTGGACAGTTGATCGGGTTATACAGTGAGGAGGAATTGAACAATCCGGGAATGTCTCATTATGCAAGTAAGGGAAGCTGGACACTTGAGAACGTTTACATAGACCGAGATAACATATGGATGGGATTGTCTGGGCGATCTCATTACAAGACCACCAGTAAGGCCACTGACTTGAACGATCCGATGCTTCGTTTGTTACAAAAGGCACTGTGTCACTCTGTTAACCACCGTGGAACTCATCATGACAAGGTGTATAAGGAAGACTTGTGGATGCTTCATTATTTTGATAGGAGGACTCCCAACAAGTATGTTTACTTACCAATGGCATTGGCTAAATATATGAGCGACCAAGGGAAGGGGCGAAAGAATAGTAGTGGGATGCTATGTGGACACTTTATTACGCGAATGGTGAAGAATTTGGGATTTTATACTAACGCAAACATGAAGGGGTTGTCCAAAGAAGTGGATTGGAAGTGGATAATTAAGGGAGATTTGAAGTTAGGACACGCCCTTAATAAGGATGGGGGCAATTTGCAAAGCCGGGGGACTGGGGTAGCGATATGGATGTGGGTAGTGATGTGAGGATGAGACCGAAATTGAGGGAGAGGAAACCACCGGAACGGGAGATATTTGTACCGGGTGGGATAATGCAAGGAGGATTTACTGCGGGTGCCACATCTCAGGGTACCTCCTCTCGGCACGCTCACCACCACTTGGCCCATTTGATTTCAACCCAATGATGCACGAGATGTATAGGATTGGGCGCCAGGTGGATGCTACTCAGGTGGACGTGTCTCACATTAGGACGGAGGTCGATAGGACCCGCGCGGAGGTTCACCAGGTCGGGGATTACACGCAGTATCACATGGCACGCTACCAGCCCATGTGGGAATACATGACGACTTCTCAATACCACGCGCAGAATCCTGAGGCAGCCAGTGGGTGGACCGAGTACAACCCACCTCAAATGTTCAACCCGTTTCCCCCTAATGATGAAGAATGAAGGAAGTGAAGAAGCCGCTTGTGGGGCTTGTTTGTTTGTTGTGTTTGTTTGCTTGTTGAACTATTTATTTTTCGTTGTGTTTGGACATGTCGGAACTATTTATTTTTATTTGTCGTTGCTTAGGATATTTTTATGCTAATTAACTTGTTTGTTTATGTGTTTTGTACCTTATCAAGACTGGCATTAAGTTCAGCACGTGCGGAGTAGAATCGGAAGGTCATGCCACATCCAACAGAACTCGCACGGTTTTTGTTTTTCTTTCTTTCTTTTATTTTTGTATTTTTAGTTTTATTTTAATTTCCCTTAAGTTAGTTAGTTTTTATTTTGATGGAACACATTAGGGACAATGTGTTGTTCAAGTATGGGGGGGGTTAGTCGGGAAATTAGTTTTGTCCCCTATATCCATTACGTTTATTTTAGTCCCATTTGAGTCATTTAGAGTCTAAAAAAAAAAAAAAAAAAAAAAAAAAAAAAAAAAAACGCTTAAATGTAGTTAGGGAAAATGATAGGGGCTTGTATATTTAACTTTATTCCGGTACTTTAACGTGAAATTGCTTAGGAACATCTTTAGTTAATAAAATACTTGTAAATAAGAGTTTAGGTTTTCTAATTTTAGTTCCTTAAGTTTCCCTGAAAAATCAAAAAGATAGATAATCACTAGATATCCTTAGTACCGAGCCCTTTTAGTCCCTGCACCCTTTCGGGGGTAGTTGGGGAATCCTAGTATTATTTAAGCCCTTGGAGAATTAGAGGCGAAGAAAAAGGCCATAGGTCTTTCCCGTCGACAAAATAGAAATTGATCCTCACTATAACGAAGACTCAAATCCCGTTATACCGTTCACTTCAAAGAAAATATAAAAAATAAAAAAAAAAATCTATAATATTTGAAGTGAACAAAAGTGAGAGGAAAAGAAAAAGATGTAGACTAACCAATCAATTCTCAAGAAAGAAGTACTTAATCGAAAATGCTTAGTAATATTTTAAGGGTTCCCCCGAAAGTAAGGCGTAAGGGGTCGGCTGTAATGGCTGATCGCTCTAACTTCGGTTAGGGAGTGAGGGAAAAGGGGTGATTATCTTGACATATCTAAACTAGGGGAAGAATTAGGAGTTAAAATTGGTAAATTGTGGTTCTTGTTTGCTTAAGTAATTTAGTAGCTTTAGATGTTTGTAGTCGGTTTTACGATCTAGCAATTTCACGCATATCTTAATTTCTAACACCGGAATTTAGTTAAACGTTTGAGCCCGTGATTCCCTATCTTTTCTTAAGTTGTATGTTTTGTAAACTTGTTAGTAGGTTTGAGTCGGATTTGCTTAGGGACAAGCAAATGCTTAAGTATGGGGGGTTTGATATCGCTCATTTATATGACTATTTTATCGCAATATTCATTGTGTTTTGTGTCCCAGACGTAATGGAAAGGCCCTTTTATGCTTATGTTTTGTAAAGTTTTGTGTTAGGATTGAGTTAGGTGTTTTTGGAGCAAAAAGAAGGAATTTTGGGACTTTAACTTGAAATTGGACAAAGCATCAGGACGAGCGACGCATTCAAGGCAACCACCCAGCGCATTCGGCTCGGAAGTGGGAATGCGCCGCATTCCCATGACTGGCGGCGCATTCCCAGTCGTGACAGTTATTGGCAGTTTTCATTATTAATCAAAGGAACATCAAAAGTCTCTTTACCACTACAGAGGGACAGACGTTTTTCAACAGTTTTCCATCATCATTTTCATCATTGTTTTAGTATTTTCATATCATTGGAAGCATCAAAACAATTGTTAATTTCCGTATTTCATCAAGAATTGCTAGTTTCGATTTCGTTTAGTACTTGGAGATTATTTCGGAACTTGTTACTTACGTTTGGTATTGATCCTTTATCACTTTTATTTCAATTGAATCATGTCTTTTACATATTTGATTGAGTTTGTTACAATTATGAGTAGCTAATTTCTTTGAACGTTTGCTTGGATTATGTGATCGTTTATGTGTTAGGTTTTGGGTGTGAAATTAGAGTGATATGTTGAGGTTAATTGGGGATCCGTTTGGGTTAATATCTTAATTATCTTGTTAAAATTGTTTATACTCTTATTTGGTAATCTAAAAATGGGTATTCGAAAGGAATCCGTAATTTTTACTAAAATAGGAACGAATTAATCGGCCGGTCTTTAGTTGATTATAAGTAAATGATATTCGAAAGGAATCATTAACAACAATTTTTACGAGTAGATATTAACACGAACGCTAGCTACTAAATTAAGAGAAATCGGTTTAGGAGTTAGTAAGCTATTCGAAAGGAGGCTTATAAATTAATTCTCACATATCGGTTTGAAACTTTATGCACAATTACTTGAGGTGTTAACGGTATTCGAAAGGAATCGTTGCGTGGTTAGGTAATTGGAGAAATCCGGTATTCGAAAGGAACTTAGGATTTTACATTAGAAGTTTATCGACATTTTCACACCTAAGAAATAACACATATTCGTAAACGGTCCAAGCAAGCGTCCTTTTATCCATATTTGAATTCTAAAGTATTTTTATCGTTAATATAAGCAAGTCTTCTTAAGACTAAAACCCACTTGTTACTTGTTACGTGTTTTTATAAACTAATACTTTCAACTATAAATAGTCCCTGTGTTCGAACCCGATATTTGCCAATACTGTTTTACAATTGACAAGGGTACACTGCCCGTGTCGTAATCTAGTAAAGGTTTATTTTCGGAAAACTAGATTTTTCGCATCATATACATATATAGAGAATATTGTTTCTAGAGTCTCTTTTTATGAATTGTTGATAGGGTTGGAGAACTTGTGCTGTGACTACATTGGGCAGAGGTGGTAGTGATTTGACTGCGACCACCATTGGTAAAGCACTTGGATTGCGAGAAATTCAGGTATGGAAAGATGTGGATGGTGTCTTGACATGTGACCCTAACATCTACTCGGGTGCAGAACCTGTGCCATATTTGACTTTCGATGAGGCAGCTGAACTTGCATATTTTGGTGCCCAGGTATGCACTTATGTTTTTCTTTGACAACCCAACTTACAAATAGATGAAAATGTATAGAGAAACCGAATAACTAAACGTATTATAACTTGATCATTTTTTTATTTTATTTCCTTGTGATCTTCCGATAGGTCCTACATCCACAGTCTATGAGGCCTGCAAGAGAGGGTGATATACCTGTTAGGGTTAAAAATTCTTACAATCCTAATGCTCCCGGTACCCTAATCACTAAATCACGAGATATGAGTAAGGTTAGTAGCAGTATATAGTATATACTCTTGACACATGTTGAAAAAAAAAGAATTATTAGAATGCTAATTAATGTCTACCTACCCACTTTGTTTTCAGGCAGTACTAACTAGCATTGTTTTGAAACGTAATGTAACCATGTTAGACATTGTTAGCACTTCCATGCATGGTCAGTTTGGATTCCTTGCTAAGGTAAAATTATTTTACAATTAGTGATGTTTTTTGTCATTACTGATTATGGTGATCGATTAAGTTCTTAAATTAGTAATTTTCTTATTATGGATGTAATCTCTAAATCTATTTGACAATGTAGCTTTATGCTCCAACAACTTTGGCTACTGCACGTGATTTCTGGATGTTGCGTTATACTTCTGCTACAGAAGATGGGAATCATCAGGAACGGGTTTTTATAGTTATTTTACTAATGGCCAAGCATGTTTATGAAACTAAATTCTCATTTGTTGTTGCAGATTACTCTACGCTACGCAAAACAAGCAACAACCCTTCTTTTGTAATAGACTAGAACTTTTATAACAACAAAAACCGGTATATCTACGTAGATATATTCCAGCACTTTTTGTAAAGGCTTTGTAATAGGCTAACACTTTTGTAACAACAAAAAACACTCTATCTAGGTACATATAACTAGCGTCTTTCCTGCACGTTTTGTAAAGGACATCGATGCAACGTCTTTTAACTCGAACTCGTGCGAAGCACGAGAATCCCTCTAGTTGGCTTTCATTTCTCATTTATCGACATCCACACTATTTATATTCCTATATTACCCTTTTCTATTTTTCCAAATTCTTTAAAAGAAAAAAAAAAAAAGATAAAAAAAATATACATAGAGCCCGTTTGTTTCGGATAATGTTTTTGAAGTTGGAAACAGTTTAAAAAAATTGAAATTTGAGGAATTTGAATATGAATTGATAATTGTCTTGTTTGGTTGACAGAATTCAACGTAATTCGGTTTTCAATTTTTGCATATAATTATGTTTGATTTGTAAATCTTTAAAATTAATTAAAACTTTGTACCATTTCTCTAGGAAAACTGATAATAGACTTATGAGAGCTTAATCTAATATCTTTTGTTAGTCGACATCCTTTGTGAAGTTTGTTTAAAATAAATATAGACTTCTAAAAAATAAGTTTCTTAAAGCAGCTTATAAAATTATTTTGAGATTATAATATTGTAAATTATATAATTACGTCTCATTAAATTTATCTTAGTTATTATATACTATCATTTTATATTTTTAAGCTAGATTTCAACTACATTTTCGAACACATCTACGGAAAAATGTTGACGGTTATATTAAAATGGTAAGATTTGTTTGAGATAAATCTAGTTAACTGTTTTAATTTTATGAAATCATGAATCTTGAATTCCTTCATAAACTTGAAGGAATTATGAATTTTACATCGGAAGAAATCTGATGGATTTTCAACATATTCAAATTCTTTCAGCTGTCAAACCAAACATGATGCAACAAGAATTCATAATTTCGACTTCTTTCAATTCCATCAGATTCTGCGAACCAAACGGGGTCATAATGTTTGACTCGAATAACTATAGTTGAAGTTGGAATTGTAGCTTAAAGATACGAGATGAAGCTTTAGGTATCTAGAGTTGAAATTATATCTATTTCTAAACTTCTTACATTAGTTTTGCATTTTATTTTTTTTGGGATTTTATATTGACCATCCTAAATGGTTTCTAAAAATAAATCTATGCATAATATAGTTATATATTAATTAATGAACTGATTATCTCGAAAATATAAGCAATTGTTTTGATAATGTATAAGATGATAAAACAATTAATGATTTCTTAGGATGATCTCTAAGAAATATAAACTCGATGGTCATTCTCAAAACCTTTTTATTCTTTTTCTTCTTAATATTTTATGACTTTATTTTTTCTTAAAGATAAACAGTTTCACCATCGAAACAAACAAATTATTATATAAACTTATTTGAAAAGAAAAGACAATAAAACAAGTGTGTTTAGTTAGAGAAAACTGTCAATTTTTCTAGAAAAAATATTCAATTAGATTAAGTTTTTCAAAAAACTTATTTTTGAAACAAAAAAAATTACTTTTATTTTAGACACTAATTTTTTATTATCTGTAAAATTCTTTTTAAATTTCAGTGAAAACAATTTTTCTTATGTATACTTGTTTTCAAATTCTTTTTTATCTTTCACTCTTAAAAAACACATATCTTTTTCAAAAACATAATAGAGATTAGAATCTAAAACTTCTAAAAACTATGAATACGTATGCATCAAATGTTTTTAGTTAAACAAATTTTGATAGAAAATGAAGATATATAAAAAGAAGGGCCTTTTAGTAATTTGCAAGGTGTGGCAGCATCATTTTAGTAGAGATAAGTGGAAATAGTCAAACAATGATTTTAAATAAAAACTATACAATTTTATTTCAATTTTTGTATTATTATTATTTTATTTTATTTTATTAGGTGATTCATCCAAATTGACAAAAATGGACAAATTGACATCTTTATATGCAAATCTATTTTCTAATTTCTTTCATGTTTTTGTTTTTTTTTAAGAAATAACTTTTTTCAAGGAAAAGTGTCAATTACTTGAAAAAAAATAGTAACTTTTATTATTAATTTAATTTATTTTAATAAACTACTAATATGGACCGTGACCCGTGACTATTATATATCATCAAGTATACATTTTTTTAATAATTCATTAAAAGGTGGCTTAATTTGGTGAAATTTTATTTTAAAACATATCAGGATGTATTAAAGAATCAATATTGTTCATGCATAAATGTTAATGATATAACAGACGGAACGATCTTTCTTAACTTACTACGAACATTTTTAAATCGAATCATTGAATTCTCTTTCTTGTAAGAGAGGAAAAGCTATAACGAATATAAAAAATCACGTTATGGTTTAAGTTTATAAATTACACAGGCTACTGAAATTACAAAAGGACATTCAAGCTAGTCTTGCTTGTGAATTTGCAAATTAGGAGATATGGTTAGTGACTTGGAATTTATGAATATTTGTCGATAACACAACTTTAATTGTTTATCTAAGACTTTTTCAACCGTGTTAATACTAACTTATATGAACTTAGGTATTCACGAATAATGAAGACAAGTTATTTTTAATTAAACTAGTTATTATGTAAAAGTTGACATATTTAATATACATAAACTTATTTAATATCTTTTTTCCAGAAATATTAACAGATTTATATTCGAGAATTTATTTAATAAGAAAAGCTTCTTCAGTTCAGGTCTCCAAATGTTTCCGCATGGAAATTAATCCTCGGAAGAACGAAAGTATTGTTTTAATCATCATCAGAAGCTTTTAAATTTAAAAAAATATACGGATGTTTGTTTCGACTTATGTAAGGAGGCTTATGAGCTTAAATAAACGATAAGCTCAACTTAAACAAACACCACTAAATAATTAAAAAAAAAAAAAAAAAAAATCTCTTCAGTTCAGGTCTCCAAAATGGATTCAGCATGGTTTGCTAAGAAGAACGAAAGTTAATAATGTTTATTCATCATTAGAGATTTTTTTACATATAAAAACAGACACGAATTGAAACCTCAGATATATTTGAGAATAGAATGAAGATTTCGATGATGATTAAAGCAGCAGCTATGAGGAGCTATTTATATGCAATACCCTAAAAAGGGTGAATTTGGGGGTTTAGGGTTTTTTTCTATTGGACTGAATTTGAATTGGGCTATGATTTTTGGGCCTGTTATAAATATATATGTATTATTAAAAAGGTAAATTTGTCACCCAAAAACTAGCAAAAAAGCAAATTTGTTATCTAATTTTCTAAAAGCTTAAATTTATTATTAAAAAAAATTTAAAAGACTAAATTTGCTATTCAAAACAAATGAATAAGATAAATTTGTTTTTATTAATATTTAGGCAATATATTTAACTTATGTTTATTTTATATATATTTTAATAAATAATGAAAATCATAAAAATTAAAAATATTTGAATAACAATGTTATGACACCTATATCAACAGATGTAATTTTTAAACGTATTAGCTTTGCAATCCAAAAAGGTTAGCGAACCAGCTTGTTGTCCGTTTGCCTTCTGTCATTTCGTAAATTCTTATATATAAATCCAACATTATATATCAACTATATAAATAAATATCGATAATTTAAAACAAACAATAAAATTATAAAAGTTATAGAAAGTCTTAATTTTATTTCTCACTTTTTCATGTTAATGTCTGTTTTTTAAAAGATAAAATTATGATAGAAAACAATATTTTGTAAATACCTCTTTATAATCTTCTATACATCTATATCTTTTTTTCATTTTTATATTTTGATTTTTAAAAATTCTCTATAAAAGTTTTCATATCAGTTATATTAATGCTTAATAGTAGCATAACAGTTTTCATTTTGAACTAAATATAAACATTTTAAAATATTACACGAACAAACTTTTTATATATATTTCTTTTAGAAAACTAACTATTTATTTTTTTGAATGAGGTAAGATTTTCTTTTTATATATTTTGAATGGCAAATTTGACTTTTAAACATTGTTTTCTATCATAACTTTATCTTTTTAAGAACAAAGATTTATATGAATAAAAAAAAAGAGATGTAAGACTTAATATTAACTTTAATAATTTTATTTGTCTATTTTAAATTATTGATATTTATTTATGTACTCGTTATATATATATATATATATAAACAAAAATAACCCTATGAATTAAATATATGCTTAAATATCCACGAGGATCAAACTTACATTTAATGTATTATTGGCGGATATGGATCTTTTTAACCAAATACTTATAATTATTTTAACTAGATACCTGACAATTGATAGTTTCGATTTTCATATTATACATGGATCAAGCTCTACATTAGTGCTAATGTTACCATTGAACTTGATTTTGTCAATTTCGATTGCATAACATTCTCATTTGATTTTATTTTTTTTCTCATATTAACACAATGTTATAAGGTTTAATGAAGTGGCTTGGTAAATCTTCCATTCCTACTCCACAATTATCACTTACGCAATCTTCAACAGGCATACATGAGGCAAGTATAATCTATGAGCATACATGATACACATCTAATGAACAATTTATCCACATTCTTTCTCAAACATATTCTTGTTAGGAAAACATTCACTCACCCTCTAACATTTGGTTTGGAATCTTTTCGACCATTATAGTACTTGTATATGTTCTTTGTACTCTTTATCATAGCTTTGATAGTGAGGATGAAGGGATCATTTGCAAAAGAAATTGAAATGGTGAAGGAATCAATTGATAAAGAGGATCTTACTCTCAAAATCCAAAGTTGACAATTTACTTTTTTCTTCTATCATTTTGAGAAAAGGAAAATGTGTGACATAGAATGTGTATAATGTATGACAAACAATGTGAGTTATTAAGATCGATTCGAGCTAAGCCAATACGGACGAAACGAGGTGAGCTCAAACACGAGCTCCATGTAACTTAAACGAGTCGAGCTTAGCTAGATCAAATTTGATCTCGAGCTTGGCTCGCCTCATTTATGTCTCTATACAAAACTCCCCATTTGACATTTTGTCGGACCCTCGTTTAATAGGTTTTGTCAAACCATTTCGTAAAAATATATATCTTTATACATACCCGTATCCAGTAGAGAATCCAATACCAAATTTAAGGATATTCGAAATAAAAATTGTATAGAACCTAGTAAATTAACATATATGTAAAAAAGCTCCGAAAGTTTTTACACTAGAAACACACAACGTTTGGAGAGGGATATCCATGGCTATCCCTACGTAAAGCTATTGTCCGACACTCCTCGTTTCATCTACCTCCATAACAAATGCTCGTTTGGTTAGCATAAATTTGTGAAGAATTGAAATTTAAAGGAATAAATTTGAATTCATTAAAAAATGTCATGTGTATGGTTATCAAAATTCAATAAAATTAAATTCTCATATCTATTATTACTTATAATCTAGAGTCGTCGGCTTTATTAGGTGTGAGATATTCCAAATAGTGGAATGATATGCATTTGAAACTCGTGACTCTTTGGTTGCCCTGTGTTTTAATTACCATAATGTGAGGTATAATGATATTTAAACTGTTCAGTTACCCTAAGTTAATAACTCTATTATTACTTATAATCTAGAGTCGTCGGCTTTATTACGTGTGAGATATTCCAAATAGTGGAATGGTATGCATTTGAAACTCCTGACTCTTTGGTTGCCCTGTGTTTTAATTACCATAATGTGAGGTATAATGATATTTAAACTGTTCAGTTACCCTAAGTTAATAACACATTTGAAACTCCTAACTCTTTGGTTGCCCTGTGTTTTAATTACCATAATGTGAGGTATAATGATATTTAAATTGTTCAGTTACCCTAAGTTAATAACACATTTGAAACTCCTGACTCTTTGGTTGCCCTGTGTTTTAATTACCATAATGTGAGGTATAATGATATTTAAACTGTTCAGTTACCCTAAGTTAATAACACATTTGAAACTCCTGACTCTTTGGTTGCCCTGTGTTTTAATTACCATAATGTGAGGTATAATGATATTTAAACTGTTCAGTTACCCTAAGTTAATAACACAGACGTTTTTAGGTACTCCAAAAGTAGGTGGTATTAATGGCATACTAATTATTGAGGTATAATGATATTTAGACTATTGAGTTACCAGTTATTAACACAAACGTTTTTAGGTACTCCAAAAGTTGGTGGTTTTGTGTTTTTCTATATAAGTTAGTTCGCCAGAAAAGTTACATTTGCATCAACAAGCCCCATAACTACGTACAATTATGTCTCTTTCGAAAAACAAGTCTCACTCCAAGATTGGCGCCCTTGACCCAACTAGAGAAAATTGGGTTGTTCATGTACGGCTTTGTAGAATGTGGGAGGCAATAAATACAAAACTCGGTGATGTCTTACTTGGGTTGGAGATGGTTATGGCTGATGATGAGGTAATTTATAATTTGTTTGAAAATTTTAAAAGCCGGAAAAAGGGTACGCCACGAAAACAGTTAATATACAATAATTTCTACATTCAACGATGGAAACTGTGGGGGGTTAAATTAGTTTCTTACATGTTTTATTTTTTTTTACCAAAAAGGGCGGTTCGATACAAGGTTTCATCACTAGAAATCATATACGAGAGTTTAAGGCTCTTCTCGAAGAGGGCCAGGTATATCAAATCTCGAGGTTCAGAGTGATTGAAGGTCAAATGGGATATAAAGTTGTCCCGAATCAATACCGCATCCGTTTCAACATTGCAACATCGGTTCGTAAACTTGAAGGTGGTCATGAGGAGTTTCCATTGAATGTGTTTAGTTTCACACCAACGGAAGTTCACCTACAGAGAATCGACAACAATTCCCTCCTCACTGGTGCCGGTTTTTCTTAATGTTTATGTTTTCTTTCCTATATCCAGTTTTTTGTTTTTTCTGGAACATAAATGAAACACGCGAAATGAATCCGATTCTTCAATTGGATCAAACGTGTTGTAGAAATTATTCGAAACCATTCGATTTAATTGAACATTTCTATTGTAATTTGTAAAAAATCTATATATTGTATTCAATTTGGTGTTTGGGGATTTTTGGAAGCCGAGTTTTATACATTCGAGGGAAACAGAAAGTAGCAGGAAATAGACACAAAACATGTGTTTTAATTTTAGAAAGTAGAAGGTCGGTGGCGGTTAAAGACACAAAACTCCCGATTCTGATCATTGTTCGTAACAAATCTCTTTACAAAATTGTCACCGCGCAACGCGCGGGAATATGCCTAGTCTTTATATAATCTAGTTTGGTTTG